>JAGPOW010002138.1:685302-712859 GCA_030014935.1 Caiman crocodilus | reverse complement strand
CTTCTCCTCCAGGTGCTTAGGAACAGATTCTTTCAGGACCAACTCGATGGTCTTTCCAGGGACTGAGATAAGGCTGAATGGTCTGTAGCTCTCTGGATCCTCCTTCTTCCCTTTCTTCAAGATGGGCAATATATTTGCCCTTTTCCAATTATCTAGGACCCCTCCCAAACACTGCAGTGTTTCAAAGATAATAGCCAGAATCTCTGCAGTCACATCGGCCAACTCCCTCAGCACCCTCAGGTGCATCACATCCAGCCCCATGAACTTGTACAAGTCCAGGTTTTCTAAATAATCTCTAACCGGTTTTTTCATCATTCTTGGTTGCTCACCTCCTGCCCAAATTGTGCTGTCAGGTGCAGTACTCTGGGAGCTGACCTTGCCTATGAAGACTGAGGTGAAAATGGCATTGTGTACCTCAGTGTTTTCTAATCTCATCTGTCACTAGGTTGCCTCCCCATTCAGTAAGGGACCCACACTTTCCTTGATCTTCTCGTTGCTGACATACTTGTAGAACCCCTTCTTGTTAACTTTTACATCCTCTGCTAGCTGCAACTCTTATTATGCTTTGGCCTTCCTAATTTCATCCTTGCATGTCCAAGCAATACTCTTACACTCCTCTGTAGTTGTTTGTCCAAGTTTCCACTTCTTCTAAGCTTCCTTTTTTGTTTTACCTTTCTCAAGAGTTCCCTGCTAAGCCAAACTGGTCTTCTGCCATACTTGCCAGTCTTCCTGCACATTGGGATGGTTCATTCCTGCACCCTCAGAAAGGTTTCTTTAAAATACACCCTACTCTCCTGGACTCTTTTCCCACTAGATTAGCTTCCCAGGGGATTCTGCCCATCAGTTCTCTGAGTGGGTCAAAGTCAGCTTTTCTGATGTTCACGGTACTTTCTGCTGCCCTCCTTCCTACCTTTCCTCAGGATCCTGAACTCAATCATCTCATGGTCACTGCTGCCCAAGTTGCCATCCACTACTACATCCCCCATCAATTCTTTCCTGTTTGTGAGCAGCAAGTCAAGAAGAACCAGGCCCCTAGTTGGCCTCTCTAACAGTTGCACCAAAAAGTTGTCCCCAACACTCTCCACATCTTCCAGGATTGCCTGTGCACTACTGTATTGCCCTCCCAGGAGATGTCAGTGTAACTGAAGTCCCCCATGAGAATCAGGGCCTGTGATTGGGAAATGTCCACTACCTGTTTGAAGATAGCCTCATCCTCCTGGTCTGGGGGTCTATAGCACACAAAGGGAAGCAGAAAGCAGAGCACAACGTGGGTTTGGTAGGGAACATAGGGCATAAAGCAGCAAACAAAGCAGAAGATCGGGCAGGGGAAAGGGATCAGAGGGAGGGTGCAGAACTATTTTGGGGCATGCCTGCCAAAAATGCTGCCCACCACTGTACTAGATAAACTCATCTCCTGCAGCCCTTCTGAATTCTCTGCAACAGAAAAGCTGCCCCATTATTTTTCTGTAGTCAAAAAATAATTGAAAGCTAAGATCCAATGTTCTCCAGGACGTTTCCTGAGTCTAAAATGGTTGAGAGAACATGTGGACTACATGTTGTGGGGCTGCTACTTGGCCAGCCCAGGACTGCTGGGAGTTCCACCCGTGCAAAATTCTAGCAGCTTAATGTATATAGAGCTGTGATTTTGATTCTGCTCAAAAAGAGCTCATGCTGCCAATTTTCTGCTGCTTTTACAAAATCTTGACTCATCCTGGGGCTTCTGCAGGGTCATAGGGGAAGCTGAATGTGGGACTCTGACATGACATGGCTGCAAGTCTTCTTGTTGTTCCTGAAAGGGAAAATGGCCCACTTATTTGACTCCACATATGACAAATCCACATAGAACAATAGTGGCCGGTTTCTCCATTCACTTTTCAACCAACATAAGCCTGAATTTCAATAGAGGTGTTCTCAATTTATACCACTTAAGAGGAAAATCAAGGCCTAAAGAAAGGGACAGGAAAAAAAAATCACTGAGGGTGCATCTACATGTGAAATTAATGCAACACAATAAACTCTGGTGCATATCATACCTGAGTTTATTGCTTCCAGGCACCACATTTACATGTGTGCCCAGGATCACAACACATTAAGCCAAACTGGAGCAGTGCCAGCTGGCAGGGGGCCTAGGGGGTCAATCTGCCAGTCCAGGGTTGCTCTGACCCAGCAAATTGTCCTGCAGTAGGGCTGGCTGGGGCATGAGGGTGCTTCATTGCAGGCCTAGACAGCAAGAAGCCCCTTACTCCAAGATTTGAAATACCTCTGAAATAGGAAAGGGCCTTACTGAAAGCACTTTACTTGTCATTTAGATGCAGCCCCCCCCGGTGTGAAAGGCAGCAGCAATTTAACATTGTGCAAAACCATTACACAAGAGTTTAGTACAGAAGAATCAAGCATCCCAACTTTCATTTTCCATGGATATGTAAGGAATAAGAAGTAATTGTCCACATGGCAATTTAACCAAAACAGCAGAGCTAATACCCCACATCTCAAAAAAAGACTTTGAAAATTATGGAAGCACCTTAGCTGAAATGACACTTCCAGAAAGTGACAGTACGTCCACACTGTATTCCTGCTGCTACTGGAGTCACATGTTCCTCATCATGCCCTACTCACTTGTTCTCATTTACACATTTCAAACCCAGAAATGTGTCTGTGAAGCCACTCTAGGGAAATTCCTTGTGGTTGCTTTCATGTATGGTGGAGACTGAAATCCTAAGCAGGGGCATGTGAGTTCACCACACAAGAGCATGAGCCCTCAGCAGCAGTGCAGAAATAGTGTAGATCAGAGGTAGACAACCCATGTGTGCCACAAGAGGTATGGACAGGCTCTGTATATAGCATGTGGCAGACTGGGGAGGAAACAGGTGATGGAGCAGGGAGTAGAAAGCAAAACAGCAGACTAGGAAGGAAACACAAGGCAGGGAGCAGAATGCAGAACAGCAGATCAGGTCAGGCAAAAAGACCAGAGTGGCAGTTAGCTAATTTGTGGTCCACCTTACAAAAAAGCCTGGTACAAAAACTGGTATAGACCTCAACACCTGAGCGCTGCACTGAGGCGTGGGTTCAGCTGCGCTGATGGCCGCATTACCGGCTGATTCATCGATACTTCTCGCTGCCCCTTCAGGGGCTCATGTCTGAAGACAGGTTTAAGTCAACTCTGCTCAGCCTGTGAGGACAGACAAGTTCTCAGAGCAACATTTAAGGAAACAGGCAATACTTGACTGCAGCATTTTTGCTCTGAAAGTAGCCCTAGTGTATCCTACTGAACCAACCAGGCCTGATTCTGCCCTGATTTAAACTCACTACTGATTCCTGGTTTACTTCAATGGAGCTATTCCAGATTTACAGCATTGTAAGCAGGAGCAGGATCAAGCCCCCGGTCTCTGTCTTACAACAGTTATCTCAGCTCCTGCATTAATTGAGGACAAGTCAAGCTCTACTCTTCATATCATTTAGCCTGTGTTCTCTTTGTAAGCAAGGGGTTTCCAAGCAGGCTTTTCATTAACCTTTATTATCTACATTCTAGCAGTTTGGCTGCCAGTAAAAATGTTCTCTGTGTCCACACTGCGTTGGCTGCAAGAAACCACATCATCAGAGATTAGATACTGCAGACATGCATTTCCCAGTTATTTTTCTTTTCTGCCTGTTCTTAAAGCTGATCTTCCAAATTGATTTCAGAATTAATTAAAAAGGCAATTTCCCTGCCTCCTGAATATCTGTTCCAGATGCTAGATATAAGCATATATTAGCCAAAAGCAACATGGTAATTGAATGCATCATTAGAACCCATCCCGCCTTGATTCCAGCACTCCAGCTATGGTAGCCCAGCCGGTTTGTTCTTCTATTCCTGTGCTAATAGACCACTGTGATCCCACATGCTAGTCTCCAAAGGGTGTTTTCTAATGCACATGTATTTGGCTCCAACCTCTGTATTTCTCATTTGATTGCAGAGCAGCAATGGCATGCTAATCCCTTTCTAAGACAAAGAAACATGCATATTAAACAACACTGCACTATGTGATTGTCTCCCTAGCTGGTCCTCTCCATCTGTCAGAAACAATAATTAAAATCCTGCTCACTAGTGCTTTCCACTAACACATGTGATATTATTCTCCACACTTAAAGCTGCCCTCTCCCAGCAAAGGGATGGAGGGGCTTCATCCAGCACCCCTTCTTCAGAGCAGAGCAAGCAGCCTTCACTCAATTAGTCTGATGTTCACACCCAAAGCAGCAGATGAATTTTCTGTCAGTGAAATCTTAGTGCACAGACTACCTCTCGCAACTCTCTGATCCCCTCCTTTCAGTCGAAAGGGTCCTGAAGCACCTCTTCACATTTACATGCATGTTTAATAAAAAGTACAGTGTAACAATTAGGTTATTCCAGTTTTCACAGTGCTTGGCTAGAATGGCAGAACTACGGAGCAGCAAACCATACTCTTTCTTCAAGAAACCGTTTCTAGTAGAACCATTTGTACCATCCTGCAATGGTTCCTGATATACACTGAACTGCTTGTTTGGTTGTATGCAATGTCCTGTATTTAGGGCTGCAGGACTAACCCTTGGAGACGGGCACACAAGAGAGACATGACATGAATGTAAAATGACAGATATATGATGAACAACCCAGTGTTTCATCAATATGTTAGTCTGTAAGGAACCTTTTCACCAGCTTCCTGAAAGTACAAGCCAGCCAGAAGTCTCACACATCCAGAATCAGTGGGGCAGGACCAGACAGGCATGGACAAACCAGGTGACCACCCAGGGCCTGGACAGGAAGGGGGTCCAAAAATGGCATATTATCATTATCTCTAGTGAAAGGGGGGGAGCAATATTAAAAGTTTGCCCAGGGCTGCCAGGAGTCTAGGTATGGTGCTGCAGTGAGGAAATACAATTCCTTAGGCTTGTCAATATAAGTCCAAATTCCCTTTATAGATTGCCTATAAATTGTTCTAGAGTTTTTCTGATTCCTAAACTCTTTATTATTATTCAGTGCCATGAATGGCCATGCTGCTTTACAAAGTTAGACTGAAGAAATTTGCTACCTGAAGATACAGACAGACAAGACTAAGACAGGATAAGATCTGAACATTTCTGGAAAATGAGGGTGTAAGGAATTGCACATAAAGGAAGAGAAAAGGGGCCTGGGGGAGATGGCAGAGAAGGGAGAAATCATTTCAGGCATAAGAAACAGCATGACAGCAAGCATGAAGCTGCGATGGATGGAAGCAACAAGGAAACCAGAGGGGGAGTGGAAGGAAATGCTCAGGGCCTTGAAAGGAGTGATGAGAAATTCAGATACAAAGCAGGAAGACGGGAAGCCAGCAAAGGGTGGTGTTTTAGGCACAGCAGGACAGGAATCTGATGTGAACAGTGACAGGCTAGATTCAACAAGGAGACAGAAGGTGGTGGTGATAGGCACAGACAGTTGCATTAGCCAAGATGAGAGACAGCCATGGGGCCAGGAGGGAGATTTGTCACATACTGAGAACGGGAGGAGTATCATAGGTTATGCAATGCTGAGCCAGAGAGTCAAGATAGACAATGGAGCTGCCAGTGGGGAGGCTGAAAGGAAGAATCAAGAGCTCAGCCTGGGAAAGACTAAGCTTGCCATGGCAGAAAGATCCCCGAGAGGAGATATACGAGAAGCAGTTGGAGACACCATACTGGGCAAGGCTTGGCGTCAAGGTCAGATGAATGAATCTGGGAATTATCCATGTTGCAGCGCAAATATGGGTGCAATTGAGAGCATCAACAAGAAAAGGAGAACAAAACAAGAGAAAGGGGAGCGAGAGACATCAACAGCAATCAACTCAGAGAGGATAAGCGTGGTGTAAAGCCCATTTAGATGTAATTAAGGAATGAGTTACATACATCATAACCTGAGGGAGCAGGACTGCAGCAGGAAAGCAGAGCCTGTTTCAGGTGGGAGCTAGAGGCAAGTAGGATGAAAAGAAAAATATTTGGGAGTGCATATGTAGGCAGAGAAAACCTAATAAGATAGACTGAAGGGTTGCAAGAATCGTAGGAAAGGTGAATGTGAATGCATGGGCAGAGCTGAGGAAACAGCAGCTAGGTGAAGGTCTTTCCAAATATAATCCATTTTATTTCTGAAGCAGTTAGTAAAATTCTGGGAAGGAGTGTTTTTGGTAGAAAGGAGAAGGGGAAAGAAGTCCAAGGAACCTGGCAGCAGAGGAACAGATTCAGAGGGACAGAGGGCAGGGTGGGATGAGTCAACATGACCATGGAGAGCTATCCAGAAGTTTTCTTCAGTTCATGGATGAGAGGTAGTGAATACAGAAGAGGACAAATGGGCTTGGATGCAAAAGGGAGAGAGAAGAGCCTAGACTGCCTCAACCAACCTTTCACTTCCACATCCAGATTCTCCTATCAGGGAGTCCTGCACTGAAGCTGTGATTTCATCATTAAAACTGCACTGTCCCAAACAGGATAAACAAATGGTTTCTGCACACGAGACCAGGGCTGCGGATGACCCTGGGTACAAGTCATTATAAGATATTACAGGCCTTTAAAATAGTTAGGTTATGAGGCTGAGACCTTAATATAAATGCAGCACTTAGTACATGAAGATCCCACTCCATGATTACTAGCTGCTACCCTAATGCAAGTAAAGTAGACAAATCCACTTTAACATTTGAGCCTATATACTGCCGTTGCCATTTGCCATGGTGTAATCCATACCCAGACATTCCACTGAGAGTGATACAAAGGGACAGGCAGATGGTAAGCAGAGTTGTTGGGAAGGGGGGCTTATGAGATAGTAGCAGGAAGTCCACTCTTGGAAGAAGAGAACAGCCACCACCATTCTTGGTACAGGTTGTACTGTTAAGAAAGGACCTCTAGATCCTGCTGTCTGGCATCAATACACAAGCAGGCAGAATGGCTCACATCCCAGCAGCATACAGCAAAATGAACTTCCAAAGGACAAAAATCCCTATTTACCTTCACATTACATATGTCCATAACCGTGGCTTGTGGCTTAAAGAAGCTTTCCTCTTGACTGTATCATGTTTGCCTAGAAGAAAACTCCTGTGCTTGCCAGCACCAAGAGTGGGAACAAGGTCACTGGCAGATGCTTCTTCTATGCCTGGACTGCTACTAGAGATAAGACTCCCCAGGGCAAGCTTGAGGCTCCTTGATCAAAACCAGAATGTACCCCAGATAGGCTGCAGCAAGTACTAACTCTTGGCTGGAAGGCAGGACTCAGCCCTGGCCAGCAAATCACCACCTCTTTGAAGCTGTGGTGCATGGCAGCTGGAGCATTCGAATTCTGTAGAAATCCTGATGGAACAGGGAGGCAGCTCCCATGCATCATCTGCCTAGCACAGGATAGGATTCACCCCTCAGGTACTTTATTCTATCAGTACAGCTATATTTCGAGATAAGTCCCTCTTACTCTGCTTCCCTGACCCTGTCCCGGCTTTCATTTGCTATCTCTCCCCTTCCTCATCACAGCAGCCTTTAGGAACAGGCAGGCAGAGGGCTGGCTCATTTTCCTTTGAGTCTGCTAACACTTGAAAGAAAGTTTCTGGCGCTGTATCTGACTGTGCTGCCTACTAGGAGCAAATGAAAAGCTATCAACATTGGCTAACAATGGGAAGCTCTGGAACGCTTTTTTAGAACACAAGAGACTTCTTCAGACTCACCACTGCAGAGGGCAGGAAAAGTATCTATTTTAAGTGGATCAGAACTAATTTTGGGATGAAATATGCAGGCACTGTGAGGCTGATCAAAACTGGGACACAGCAGGCACGGTACCTGCTCATTACAGGCAACACAACCCCCACTCCATAAAGAAAGTCCATACAACACAATAAAAATTCTGTATCTTTTCATTAAGATCATCTTATGAGGGCTTTCATGGTACTCTGTGGGTTTGCTTAAAAAAAAATCTTACCACAGCCTTCTGACTATGAAACGCGTTGATTTAGCTGGACATTTATCGATAAGAATCGACGCCTGATCATTACGCAGTGAGAGCCAGTCCTGGAATCAGCCCGTTAATGCGTTCCCTGTGCAACATTTCCCTTTGACACAGAGGCAAGTTGGGAATAACAACTATTACACTCCTTCTGGCACACACCAGAAAAAGCAGCTGCAGGCTTCAGAGGGTCAGCACTGGAATCCAGGAGCTTCCCAGAACATACTGAGGTACAGCCCAGCTGACAGATACAGCTCTAAATGACTTCCTGCTTTTGTTGTAGCTTTTCATAAGCATAGAAGGATAAATCCTCTCTTCAAATTAAAGTACTGGGGGATTAGAAATGCTGGCTTCTCTTGCTGATACAGAGAACAGGCAAGAGCTGTATATCTGACAGCCTGTGGTACTGGCAGACAGGATGGACAGGTGACGTGGTGACGTGGTAGATTCAGCACTTGACCTCAGCAGAGAACAGCATTTGTTTGTATCCAGTTAACAGCAGGCGATCCAGAGAGAGAATACTGCCTGAAGTAGCAGGAGGAACAAAAAGGGAGCAGCTTTTTAAAAGTGATTTACTGAAGTTCCCCCAAGTTTCACCCTTCGCTACTCAATACGAAACATGACATTTCACTGGGAACAGAGACAGTCTGTTCTCAAAGAACATGGCCACAATGAAAAGAAAACTGTGATGAAGAAGGACAAAAGGCACCCTGCATGAATATGCTTTCAAGCCCATGCTTTCAAACAGTTTCTTTCCACAAGATAAGGAAAAGCTCAATGGCTACAGGATTCTCTTCTTGCAGATGGAGACTGTTGTACGTGGAAAGATTTCCAGTCCCGGGTGGCCACAGCCAAATGTTTAGTGATCCTCAGCAAGTGAATTCTGCTGGGAGTGAAGAACAGGAGACCAGTTTGAACTTTCCTGTATGTTGCCACTGATTTCAGAGGAGCCAGCATACCCAGTCTTCCTTCTTTTTCACAGGCAGTTAGCAGCACTGCAACATCTCCAGAAGAAAAATTGACAGACCCTTGTGCTGGTGCGCCCTGGGGAAGAATTTGGCCCAAAGAGAAACAGCGGAAACAAAGATGTGATCAATTCCTTCAAGCCAGATTTCAGTTACACCTGATTCCTTTTATCTGACTTGGGCAGAGGCCCCAGTTCCCAGTCTAATGAACAGAAGGTGCTTCAGGTAGAGGCAGATAGCTCTCCAAGTCCAATGATTTTATTACTTTATAGCAGTGACTCCATGTGCAGCAGCAGCTGCTGCTCCTGCACCCAATCTGCCTCCTGTGCTTTCAAATCCGACCACTATCCAGCCTCACACATCCCTGCATCTACAGGAAGGGGGTGGGCAAAGCAGAACGAAATCTCATTGGCTAGTGGGAAGTGCAGTGCTATCCATTAAAAAAGGTTTCATTACACAAAACAAAAGAAGGATGAGGAGGAGGCAGGACAGGGATATCAGTGACGTCTTGTTGTGCATGAAATAGATGTGCTAGTGCTTTCTAGCTGAAGCTGATAACAAACCTTTCAGATCTCAAACATGCTACCCCCAGAGTAAATGACCATGTACCACGTGCCACATGCCCTGGGTCTCTGGATCTCATGCTCTGATTCACCCACATACCCGGAAGCTGTGAAATTCTGTGCCAGCCCCAAGGAACTGAGCGTTTACAGCAACGTCAGCCTAGCACAGCATTTGAGAAACATTCCCCATCACAGCAAGAAGTGGTATGGAAAGGTACATGGGCACTATCTGGTCCCTGCAGAAGAAACACTTAATTCCAGCTCCTTTCCTTAGCATGGCACTAAAATACATCTCAGGCTCAGAAAACTGTTTTTTTTCCCTGCCTGGGTTCACTTTTTCTTGTAATAAGCATCGATCCTTGCAAAAAAGATAAAACAACTTTTTTCTTTCTTTTTTTTTTTTTTGCTGAATCACCCATCAAGGGGAGTTGAATTAACCTACAGGCCCATTCCTGCCCATGTCTAATTAGAGTTTCAAGAGAACCTAAGCAAAGCAAGGAGTCTGAAAGCCATCCCTAACACAGGCCACATGAAGAACCCATTCAAGCCAGTCCAGAACACAAGTTGTGTGCAGCATGGGTCCCAGAGTGACCACAGCAGGTGCTGGATCCAGGATGCGAGCGGGGGGCAGAAAAGGCCTGGGATCCAGCACCTTCTCTGGAACCCACACTGCACAGGGCCTGCCCCAGACTGGGTGGAGTAGACACTTCATGTGCCCACAGGACCAGATGAGTTGGACACCCCTGACCTGGACAAAGAAGCATCTACTTCCCCTGGCATCCATTACTTCCCCTCTTATATTTGTCTTTAACTTTCCATGGCATCAGACATTTATAATCTCTTCTGCACACCTTGTTCTCTTATCCTTTTTTTGCTTTACTTCCCTATAATCCGACAAGGATTGTTCCCATTATCATGGCTGGAGTACTACTATCAAGGCCATACACTGCAATCCCACTCTATGTGCAGCATGGATGCACAAGTGTCCACGGGGCCGCTCAGCATGTCCGCTCGGCTTCAAGGTGGCCATGCAGATATGGGCCCTGCACATTTGCACCTGGGGTAAGTCCCAAAAAATTGTAGCCAAGTAAATACCAGGGCAAGGGTAAGGAAGCTAAAAATTGACCCATTCCACCTTGTATTTTATATTCATTGGCTAAAAGGCATGGGGAGCCATGGGAGCACTCCTGTCACACTGAGAACAACGGCCCCACCTTTCCAGAGCAGCAACAGCAGCAGCAGCCGCCAATTCACTGCCACACACCCTCAGCTTGCTCACTTCCCTCCTGGCCTCAGGGCCAGCTTCAAGAGCAGAGCTGGAGAACCGAGTGGATAATAACTAATCCATGGCCTGGTATCTAAAGTGCTGTACTAAAAGGATCCAAAATATGAAGGTTCAAGCTCCTTCTGTGTGAGGGGAGCCTGGGACCCAGGTCTCCTAGTTTTGGTGCTCTAACCTAGGAGTGGGAAAAATCTGGCCTGCCAAATGACAGGATCCAGCATGTGGGCAGGCACCCTGCAATTGATTGTATCCAGCCCATGGCTGCCCCCGTGGTGCTCTGCATGGGGCCAAGCCCCCCCTGCACCTGCCCAGGGCAGCTCACTCCCATGACTGCTTGCCCCAGCCCTGGCCAGCACATACAGCTTCCTGGTGGGGCTGCTCCCAGTGCAGCTGCAGCCAACCTGGGTGCTGCTTGGCTTCCCCGCACCTCCAGCTCCTTCTCCTGTTGTGCTGCTCTAGGCAGCAGGTACCATGAGGAAGCAGGGGCAGTCATGGGGATGCCCACTGGGCACCACATCCCCAGCCAGGCGGGGGGCAAAGCTGTAGCCGGGTGGCTCCTATCCCAGGGGGCTCCAGCTCTCAACTACTCTGCCCACCCAGAACGATGAGCAGCCACCTGTGACCAGCCATGTACATGGAATGAAGCTGGGAGCTGGAGCTGAAGCCCTGTGCTCTGGGGCAGGAGCTGCCCAGCTGCAGTTTCCTCCCACCTGGCTGGGTGTGTGGTGCCTGGAAAGCATCCCCATGCTATGTGCTCTCCAGAGTGGTGCAGAAGGGGCAGGAGGAAGAGGAGGAGAAGCTGCTCGAGGCGGGGGAGTCAAGGAGTACCCAGGCAGCTATAGCCACACCAGGAGCAGCTATGCCAGTCAAGTGTTCATGTTGGCCAGTGCTGGGGGTGGGTGCAGGCGGGAGCCAGCTGGCCTCGGCCCCATGTAGAGCACCACAGGGGCAGACCACACTTGTACTGCTCACCCCCAGCTGGCTCCCAGGACCTAGTATGCAGGCAGTCCACCCCCCCCAACACACACACAATATACAAAAGTAAGATTTTACTCTAATTTATTATGAAATCACCTTTATACTACTCAAACATAAGTCAGGAAAAAAATATTTTTGAAATAACATTAAAATATGTTGTAGTAGATATTTGATCTTTAGTATATGATTTCTTTTTCATCTGTGATTTACTAAAATAATACCTTGTAAAAGATTTTGTGTGTGTGGCCCTTGGCAGCTCACCAAAACTTCCTCCAGCTGAACTAATTGCCCACCCCTGCTGTATCTGCTAGACCAACACCGCTCAATCTTTTGGCCACCTGGGCTAGAAAGGTAAAGCAAGGTTGGTCTGTGAGCCAGACCAGGCCCTGTGCCACCCTGTTTGACTTCTTATTACCCAGCTCTGCTCCCTGCTGCCCCACGCTGTTCTGCTCAGTTCACTGTCACCCCACACATGTTCGTTAATCATACACATAGATACTGTCACATCCGCAGCGAACATACAGCAGGATCGTAAACCACATGCAAGTCCCCAGAACGGTAGTTGTGTGGCTCGGCCATTTGGTCACAGAAAGTGAATTAAGGTTCTGTCCTTACTCTCTCAATGCATCAAAAGTCTGACATTTACATGATGAGGATACGTCTGCCCTTTTCCTCTGCTGGAGAAAAACCCTCTAAAACAAAGGGAAATTTCTTATTCTCTTTTTAATTAGGTCCTATATCCCTGGAAATATATTAGCACTACCAGCCACATTGCTTGGACTCAGCATAAATTGGAAATTAACATTTTATATTAAGAGGAATAAGAAATACACAGCATTTGCAGTGATAGAAGGTTATTTTCCCCCCCTTCTCACTAACCAAGAGCTTCAATGAGAAACCAGAAAAGAAAATAAGAGGACAAAGAGAGAGAAAAATGTAAAAAATAAAAAATCTGCATCCAGAGACTATCTTGAATGGTGTCTTATGTAAAACTGCAAAATTACATTGTTTCATAAGAGCAGAGGAAAGTAGGGCTAGAAATGACTTCAGGAGGATATCTAGTCCAGATCCCTGCTCAAGGCAAGATCAATGCTAACTAAACCATCCCACGCAAGTGTCTGTCAAACCTAATCTTGAAAATTTTCAAGATGGAGCTTCCACAACCTCTCTAAGTAGACTGTTCCAGTACTTAACCACTGTCATAGTAGAAAAGTTCTTCCAAATTTCCAGCCTAAATTTACTCTCCTGCAGTTTGAGGCCTTTGCTTCTAGTTCCTATCCCCTGTTACTACTGAGAATAGCCTAGTTCCATCCTCTTTATGAGCACCCTTCAGGTGTTTGAAGACTGTTATCAAATTCCCCCTTAGTCTTCTTTCTCTAAGCTAAGTACCTCAATTTCTTTTAGTCTTTCCTCATAAAACATGTTTCCTAAACCTCTAATCCTTTCTGTTACTCTCCACTGGATTATTTCTAATATGACCACATCTTACCTGAAGTGTGGGACCCAAAACTGCACACAGTACTCTAGGTGAAGCTCCATCAGTGCAGAAGACTCACTTCCCTTGATCTAAAAGTGACACATCTGTTAATACAACCCAGTATGCTGTTGGGATTTTTTTTTCAAAAAGAGCACACTTTGGGATCATTTTCAGCTTGCAGTCGACTGTAACCACGTCCTTCTCTCCACTATTGCAGCTTAGCCAGTTGTTTCCCAGGTTGTATTTGTGCATGCAGTTAATATTCCATCCCAAATGTAGGACTTTGCACTTGTTCTTGGTGACTCTCTTCCAACTGATTGTGGACCATTTCTCCAATCTATTCAGGTCATTCTGGATCCTAGCCCTATCCTCCAGTGTCTGCAACTCCACCCAGCTGGGTGTCACCTGCAAATTTGCTAAGCATCCACTCAATCCCATCATCCAAATTATCAGATGTTGAACCATACTGGACCCAGGACAGACCTCTAGGGAATCCTATTTGATATTTCCTCCTCACTAGACACTGAGCCATTAAAGACTACTCATTGAACACAATGATTCAACTAGATATGTATCTGCCTTACAGTACTTTCATCTAGTCTCTATTTTCTTAGCTTGCTGATGAGGATGTTTTGGGAGACACTGTCAAAAGCCTTACTAAAATCAAGGGGTGTTTCATCTACTGCTTTCTTACAATACAAAGCAATTAGGTTGGTCAGACATGACTTGCCCTTGATGAATCTGCACTGTCTGTTTCTGATCATCCTGTTCTCCTCCAGCTGCTTCACAATGGATTCTTTGAGGACCTGCTCCATGACCTTTGAAGGTCTCAAGGTCAGGCTGACTAGTGTCTGCAGTTCCCTGGATTCTCTTTCTTCCTTTTCTCCATGGTAGGGAATATATTTGCCCTTTCCCCATCATTTGAGAACTCACCCCATCTTCATGAATTGTCAAAGAGGCTAGCCAATGGATACGACATTACCTCAGCTAATTCCTTTAATACCCCAGGGTACATCCCATCTGGTCCTGCGAACTTGAAAGCATTTAGCTTCTTTAAGTAGTCCCTAAAGTATTCTACTACTTTAGACTGTTTGTCTCCTTCCCTAGCTTTGCTGTCAAGTCCACTTGCCATCTAATTAGCTGCCCCTATTTGTTAAGACTTAAGAAAGAAAGGTAGTAAATACCTCAGCCTTGTCTGCATCATCCACAAATAGAGTGCTTTCCGCCTTTCATAAGAAATCAAGATTTCTTTGGTCTTCCTCTTACTTTTGACATACTTGTAGAATTATTTTTTACTGCCTTTTGTGTCTCTTGCAGCTGCATCTCAAAGCATGCCTTGGTGTGGAAGACAAGCTGTGTCCCCCCCACCACAAAAATGCAGACTCTCTCTCTCTCATAGGACTGGATAGTCTCCTTTAAAACTTTCCTTCCATGACTAAGATGGAAAAAGGAAGAAACCAAAGATGGACACAGTCCTATAAGACAACTGACGTTAGGTTCTGCAATTTAGAAGGATAGCTCCTCTTCACAAGGTTTCACCAGCCCCATACCACATCATATGTTACAAGTTCACTGTAACTGAGTGATACTCTTATACTCTTTCCTAGCACTATGACAGTTTCCTCTTGTTACAGAATTCCTGAGTTTCAACTCATTGAAGAGGCCTCTGTCCGGCCAGACTGGCCTCGTGTTGCACTTTCCACTCTGTAGTGGGATAGTTTGTGCCTGTACTCTTAATATCGCCTCCTTAAAGTACAGCCAACTCTCCTGGACTCCTTTTCTTCTTAGACTTGACCCTAAGGGGATCCTGATACCAGTTCCCTAAGTTTGTTGAAGTCTGCTTTTAGTTGGCCTTAACATACATATCAAAAAGTTAAACCCATCACACTCCAAGAATATGCTGGACTGCTTGTTCACCACTGTGTTTTCCTTTCAGCAGATGTCCTGATAACTGAAATCTTCTGTGAGAACTAGGTCCTATGATTTGGAAGACTCCATCAATTATTTAAAGAAGGCTTTGTCCACCTCTTCTTCCTGGTTTGGTGGCCCGTAGCACACTCCCACCATGACATTCATCCTACTGCTCTCTCCCCTGACCTTTATGCACAGGCTTTCAACAGACCTACCCTCCGCTTGGTGTACTGCACCTCAATATAGATGTACATTGCATTTATATAGAAAATAACATCTCCCCCTTTTATCACCTGCCTGGCTTTCCTGAACAACGTATACCTATCCATGACTGTACTATCCCACCACATCTCCATCATCCTAATTACATCATAAGTTAAATAAGTTAAATTTATGTACCAACTAATTTACTGAACAAAAACTGCCCTTAGGCGAGACAAATTCATTCCAGGGACAAGTCTGCTGAAATCAATGGAGTTATTTCAGAGATAAATTTGGCTACACAGCAAGATTCCATCTGCAGCAGAATGCTGCAAAAAAGAGAAATACAAAGGTAACACCACAGCTGGGAGGATTTATAATACACACCCATAAAATAAAGAGGATTATTGTGGCAAATCCTTCAATTGGAAGCGATGTGTTAACAGAAGCTGCTTTAAACTCTAACCCATACAACGTTTATATATACTGCAAAATTCATAATCATAATGCATTATGCACAATAAAAGGAAGAATTCATTACAACTCTGAAAACAGAACTGCAGAAGGGAACCAATTCTTAATACATGTAGGGTGGCCTTCTAGCTCTCCTTCATCATTTTAATAGTTTTTTAGAGGTGTAAGTGGCATTTTTTCTCAGATGTGTAGTTCTGCATACATAGATGAATGACTATGTACATGCATACAACGAAACAAGGTGGTAGAAGAAGAGGACACTCCTACGTTTTAGTCTTAAAAGCTGAGTGCTTAGTACACTCATCTGTGACACTGAAGATCCTCCTGCTGAGGGGGCTTGAGCCTCCATTCTAACTTCCAAGCATAGTTTTCTAACCACCATGCCCTAAAGGAGATACTGGGAAGACATCACTCTGGTACTTTTGAAGCTGAGTCACTGCTCCTTGGATTTAATAGTGGTTGGAAAAATTGATAGAGGGCAGGACAGCAAGGAAACTTCTGCCTCCTGGGGAAGGAAGGCTGGAACCCAGTCACTTATCCTTTCAAGGGCAATAACCATTTCACTGAGTCAAATGCCCTCCTCCTTACTCTCTTCCTCCTGGCCCCACATATCTCCCTCTTTTGGATGCCCAGGGCAGGCAGCTTCAAAAAGAACACCAGAGAAGTGCTTTGATAGTATCTGACCTGTGATATGCTAGGAAGTCAGAGCACTGCAAATTCAAACCCTCTCTAGGCAAAGAGCTCCTAGAGCCTGAATTCTGCAGCTTCCCAGGTAAGAGCCCTAACCACCCAGCTACTGGGGATAAAGCTAAGAGTGTCCTCCACCTTCTTCTGTTGAGTTCAATATGAGATAGTCATACCTGCCAGTCAGATTTGGATTACCTACGTTTCTGGGCCTTAGACACCAATACTCATCCACAAGGGGAACATCAACGTAACCAGGTACATGCCTGGCCAGGCATAGCCTGCTGCACGCACTCAGTCTGTATGTGCCCACTTACTCACCCACACTGCCTAGGAATAAAAGTGATACTTGTGTACAGGGGCCAAAAAATGTCACTGAGATGATTTTAAAAAAATGCCAAGCAGAGGGCCAAAGGTAGCAGAATGCCACCCATGATGTGCAGAGTCTTAGCACAATTATACAGAATATTCTACTGGGGAGGAACACGGGGGCTATCTGCTGAGCTTATTTAGTAACAGTTACAAGCATATTTCCACTACAAGGTAATAAGTGACTCAGTGGGAAGTTGATGAAACTGCATATAAATATAGAAAGTAAACTAGAGGCCTCCTTTTCAGGTGATAGTATAAGCCTAGTCAGCAGGATGTCTGTAACAGGACATCAGTCTTCTGGGAGTTTAAGACACCAATATCATCATTCAATTATGAAGCAGGGTAAATGCAGTGGAAAAACGTATTGCAGACAAGAAAAAGGGAATGTGTATATATGATCTGTGTAGAATTTTCCTTGTAATTCAGGATTACAGCAATGGCCAATGGCACTGAAAAAAAAAAAGAAAAAGACCTCTCAATGACAAACCTCACTCTAAGTAGGGAAAGATCACACTTAGCCATAACTTTCTGGCTGACGTGCATATAGAGGATCATAGCCTCATAGGAGAGTAGGGCTGAAAAGATCATCATGAGGTCATCTAAGCCAACCCCTGCTCAAGGCAAGATAATCCCTGACTAAACTGCCCCAGCCAAGTGTCCATTTAACCTGATTTTGAAAGCTTCCAGTGATGGAGATTCCACAACTTCTCTAGGTAGCCTGTTCCAATACTTGACCACCCTTATAGGGAGAAAGTTCCTCCTAACCTCCAACCTACATTTCCCCTGCTGCATCTTAAGGTCATCATTCCTAGTTCTGTCTCCTACAGTGATAGAGGAAAGAAAGTCCATCTCCATCTTCTCTATAATCACCCCCCCGGTATTTGAAGATTATAATCAAATCCCCCCTCAGCCTTCTCTTCTTCAAGTTAAGTAAACCTAGCTCTTTCAGTCTTTCCTCAGAAGTCTTGCCTCTCAGGCTGTTGATCATTTTTGTTGCCCTGTGCTAGATTTTTTCCATACTGCCCATGTCCTGAACTGCGGGCCCCAAAACTGGACGCAGTACTCAACAGTGCTAAAGGCAGCAGAATATCATTTGCAAAGGACACTCCTGTTACTACAACCCAAGATGCTGTTGGCTTTTTTTGCAACAAGAGCACATTGTTGGCTCATATTCAACTTATGGTCTACCATAACCCCCAGGTCCTTTTCTGTAGTACTGCAGCCAGACCAGTCATTCCCCAAGGTTTATTTGTGCATGCACATTCTGTCCCAAGTGCAGGACTTTGCATTGGTTTTTGTTGCATCTTATCTGACTGTGAACCTTTTTTTCTTTTCTGGTGAACCATTTTTCCAGTCTATCCAAGTCGTTCTAGATCCTAGCCCTGCCCACTAGAATGTCTACAATTCTACCTAGCTTGGTTTCATCCACAAATTTGCTAAGCATCCACTCAATCCCATCATTCAATTCATTCATTAAGATGGTGAATAATAATACCCAGGACAGACCCCTGGGCCAGCAACAGAAATTCAAAAAGCCTGAGCCTGAATTGATTAAATCTTTGAAGGCTAGTCTAAGCTGTCTAGGCTGAACTGTTTTGTAACTGTACAGACATCCCCTCTGGACTGAAGAAATGCACGCACATTCCTGCAGTGGCTCAGGCTAGAAGCTGGGGGGCACTAGAACAGCCCTCCCTTCTACTCCTCAGTGCTGAGCTGAGGGGGTATGTGGCCAGGCCCCTCAAGGCGCTCTGATTAGGGAGTGATCTGTCCCCGCCCGCTGCTGGCCAGGAGGGAGCCAGCAGGGAGTTGATGACGGAGTATTTAGTTACACAGCAGGGAGTTACACAGGGAGTTGTTAGGTATCATAGATTCAAAGGTCGTAAGGGGCTGGAAGGGCCCTCGCAAGATCATTAGATCCAGCCCCCCTGCATCAGGCAGGAAAGACAATTGAGGTCAGGTGACCCCCACTGAAATGACCATGCAATCTCCTTTGAAGATTTCCACGGTAGGTGATTGCACCACATCTAGAGGGAGTTTATTCCACAGTCGGGACACTTTAACCATGAAGAAGTTTTTCTTAGTGTTAAGCCTGAAACAGTCTTTTAGAAATTTGTGGCCATTACTCCAGGTTTTCCCCAAGGGTTCCCTGGTGAACGGTGTTTGCCGAGCCCTTGATGTATTCCCATAATATAGAAGTAAGCTGCTACCAGGTCCCCTCTCAGTGTCCTCTTTTTTAGACTGAAGAATCCCTCAGCCTTTCCTTGTATGGCTTGCCTTGCAAGTCTCTGATCATACGGGTGGCTCTTCACTGGACTCAATCAAGCTTTTCCACGACCTTGTTGGAATGTGGTGCTCAGAACTGGACACAGTACTCCAGCTGCGGTCTCACCAGTTGGAGGCTGTAGTCGTATTGGTCTGGAGGCAAAACAGAATCATGACTTGTGGTAGAGATGATATCTTTTATCTTGGGTAAATCCAGCATGGGTTTGTTGCGGGTAGGTCTTGCTTGACCAATCTCATTTCCTTTTACGACAAGGTGACCTATCACCTGGACAAAGGGAAAGAGTCACATATCTGGACTTTAAAAAAGCCTTTGATCTGTTATCCCATGATCACCTCTTGGCAAAACCGGCTAACTGCAGCCTCTACCACACCACCATCTACTGGCTGGGGAAATGGCTTTGTGGTAGGACCCAGAGGGTGGTGGTTGATGGAAGTCAATAGCCGTGGTGCGCTGTGACAAGTGGGATGCCTCAAGGCTCTGTCCTAGGGGCTATACTTTTTAACATCTTGATCAATGATGTAGACATTGGTGTAAGAAGCGGGCTGGCCAAGTTTGCCAATGACACCAAACTCTGGGGTAAAGCATCTGCACCTGAGGAGAGGAGGGTGATCTAGGCAGATCTAGACAGGCTCATAAAATAGGCGGATGAGAACCTGATGGTGTTTGTGGCGGCGAGGTGTCCCCACAGGCTCTCAAGGGGGAGAAAAGAGAGCCCACGGACCCCAGGCCAGAGAAGCAAGCCCCCAGAGGGGTGTACGCACCTCCTGGAGAGCAACATGAACAGGAGCTGCGTTCGCAGCCACAGCCATGCGAACCAGCATTACGCTGGCTGTGACATCAGCTGTTCCCAGCAAGGGGAACAGCTGAGCCAAATCCAGCAACCGTATTGGCCGCTGTGGGAAGATTTAAAAACCCCGTCAGAGCAGGGACAGGGAGAGAGCCAGACAGAGAGAAAGCATGTGCTGGCAGCTCATGAGGCAAGCTGCGGCACGGGGAGGAAGTAAACTAGCCTGCAAAACTCCAGCAGGCAGCCCAGGTAAGGGCTTTAAGCTTCCTGCAGGAGACAGCAGGAGGCAGACAAGGAGGGCAAGCGGAGGCACTCTTGCACACACCTGAAGGAGTTTGCACTCAGGGGGCAAGGAAGAGGAAACAGCTGAGAATCCGGGAGGTAGCTGGAATAAGGGGGATAACCCTGCAGCTCCTCCTGACCCAGAGGAATATTTTCTATTAAAAAAAAAAAAAGGAAAGCTCCCTCCAGAAGGGAAGGAGAGTGACCAGAACCCTGGAACCGGTCTGAGGTCATCATACGAGGCCAGGAAACATCTGTATCATCCTACGGCTGGCATGTGGATGGGGGGTAGGGAAGGCGGAGCCCCGTGGAACACCGTGTCGAACAACCGTAAGTACCACCATCTATCGGGACGCCCCATCCGTGCTAAGATCTCCACTGTAGACCCCTCTTAAAGTGCATTTAACATCCAAGTCGTGGCAGGTGAGTTGAGGGGAGGGGCAAACCCCGATAGACTGGGCAGTGAAAGGGGCGTGAGCTCCAGTGTTTAACACCGAAAAATGCAAGGTTCTCCACCTTGGGAGGAAAAACCTGCAGCATCCTTATAGGCTCAGCAGTGCTACACTGGTTAGCACTACAGATGAAAGGGACTTGGGGATCACGACTGACCACAAAATGAACATGAGCCTTCAATGTAATACTGTGGCTAGTAAAGCAAGCAAAATGCTGGCTTGCATCCATAGATGCTTCTCAAGCAAATCCCGAGATGTCATTCTCCTCTTGTACTTGGCCTTGGTGAGGCTGCAGCTGGAGTACTGCATCCAGTTTTGGGCTCCACAATTCAAAAAGGATGTAGAGAAGCTTGAGAGAGTCCAGAGGAGAGCCATGCACATGATCACAGGTCAGGAAAACAGAGCTGGGGGCTGGACTTGATGATCCTTTGGGGTCCCTTCCAGCCTGAATATCTATGAAATCTATGAAACCTGCAGTCTCTGCCGGAGCTCCAGCCAGGGATCAGAGGGGCGGGGCCAGCCCTCCTGGGCTGGAGCAGAGAGCAGAGCCCCGCCCAGGGCTGCAAAGCATCTGTGATGCTGGGGGACTCTCGTGTAACTTAAGCCAGGAAGGGTTCTGGAACAGACATTGCATAAACCGGTTTGACCCAAATTAGTTAAGCCTGCTGCTACATTCAACCAGGTTTATCTCGCACCGATTTCAGCCATTTTCAAACTAGTTTATGCACACTGAACATCTGTTCTGTTACAGGCTTAAACCAGTTTCTGATGACTTAAACCAGTTTGTGTAATGTCTGTCCCTAGCCATGAGGAGCCCCACTCGATACTCCTCTCCACTAGACATGGAGCCATTGAGAACTACTCATTAAGCCTAATGACGCAACCAGTTATGCACCTACCTTACAGTACTTTCATCCAGTCCAGGGGTTTTCAACCTTTTTTAAGAAGGGAAGCCCTTCTAGTGCATACCCCTTCTGGACCCAGGGGGATGCTGACAGATGTCCAGATGTGGAGCCAGTGGTGCAGGGAGCTTGCATGTGGCCACCACCATCATCTATACACACCATGTCACTGCCAGGCACTGCTTTCCCGTGCCCAAGCATCTCTGCTTCTCCACACTGCCAGCTTCACATCCATCCAACCGTCAGCACCCCCCACCTTCCAGCATGTGGCAACAGCGTGGGGAGCTCACACACAGTGGCTGCCCCCACTGCCATTGATACACTCAGTGCTGCCGCCACATGCTGGAGCAAGAGGGGGTGCTGACGGGTAGCTGCACACGAAGCCAGTGGTGTGAAGAAGTGAGGATACTTGGGTGCAGGAAAGCGGTGCCCAGAAGTGGCACAGAATGGTGGATGGTGGGGCAGCACAGAGAAGCGGGGATACTTGGGTGCGGGAAAGCAACACACAGCACCTGGTAGCAATGGCATAGAGTGATGGATGGCAGCAGCGGCCGCGCCTCCCACACTGCTGCTTCCCAGGTACCCCCGCTTCTCCGCACCACCAGCTTCATGTTCAGCTGGCCATAGCGACACCCCTGTCCTCCCCAGCTGACCAGACACAAAGGTGGCAGCACGAAGTCAGTGTCAAAAGCCTTGTTAAAATCAGGTACAAGTCTAGAGAACCTGAACTTGGGAGTACTCTTGGGAGTAACCCTAGACCACATACTTTCATATAAAGCACAAGTAGAACAGATGAAGTGCAAAGTTAGTTCCCCAGAACAGCATATTAAATAAGATAATTAATCCAAATGCAGGGACAATCTAACAATGCTACAAACTCCTGCGCTTGTCACTTTGTAATTCAGCTGAATACATATTCCCAGTTTGGAAAAGTTGTTCATGCAAAGAAGCTATTACTATGTACTGAGAGCTTTTTAAATAGAAGCTATTCCCCATCTTTGGCTTCCTCTTGGCTCATAAATCTTATAGAATTAACTCCAGGAGAAATTGGCACCTTAAAGATTGTGACAACAGGACAGTCACAGAGGGAGCTGGCTGTGAAGGTGGCATGTAGTCTGGGTTCAACTCTATGCCATATCTGACCATGCCAATGACCTGTTGGATTATTTGGGCCAAGTCATTTTCCTTTCGTGCCTCCATGTTCCTATTTGTGGACATGGAGTGTTTTGAAATGTGCTCATGGTAAGGGCTACCTAAGAGTAACATATTATTGGCTGCTTGCAGATGTTAACATCCCCCCCCAAACAAAAAAACAAAAAAAGTTTTACTAGAAGAAGCAACACATTATTTTGACCCAGCTCTGCAGTACCTGTACAGATCTGCCTTCTTGGCACTTTTAGCTAAAGCTTAGTTAATCAGCTATTAAACAAAAAAACTCCACTAAAGCACCTAATCTATACAGATGTTGGGAGAATGAGGATGAAGTAACACAATGTCTCTTCCAGGCACGTGTTGGGTTTGGCGTGGGAGCGTG
The DNA here is from genome assembly GCA_030014935.1 of Caiman crocodilus. Taxonomy (NCBI): domain Eukaryota; kingdom Metazoa; phylum Chordata; order Crocodylia; family Alligatoridae; genus Caiman; species Caiman crocodilus. The sequence goes on along the minus strand of JAGPOW010002138.1, from coordinate 689,769 downwards.
CTGAGTTTAAATGACAGCACTGTTTTTTGTTTTGTTTTTTTTTAACATCTGCAAGCATCCATTATTATTAACCCGGACTGGAAAACACGCCCTATTCTGCTGCACAGCAGCCCCATTGATTCAGAGCAGTCAGATTAACCCTGCATAAAGAAATGAAATAGGAATGTCATTGTTGTCATTAACCTTTTTTGAGAGCAACTCTAGAACAGAAGTGGGAAGGCAGTGCTGTGTTTCATAGCACATTAGCTTGAGCTACAGCCCAACAAAGGCTTTATGTTACTACAATAGGCAGGGCTGGAGAAGGAATTTAACATACAATGAAATTTGCCACTTTATTATTAGCCCTTCTTTGTCCCCATTCTTCCATGAAAGCATCAATACACTGTACACAGGAACAGAGCTGTCTGAAGGGCAAAGAGTGTAGCCACAGTTTGATTAATGACTAGTACAGATCACATCCCAGAATAACCCTTAAGGTATTGATCAGAATTCACCTTGCTATGTTGGGATATTTTAATATCACAGGAGAGTGCCAGGATATCAAACCTGTGCAGGCAAATGCCATTTATTTCTGACAGTTTAACACCTCCAGCTCCAGCAAGAACCCAGAAAGCCTAACACACTGGCTGCTTTAACCCACTAAAACTAAAATTTTCTTGTGGCTGTCACACAGATGTATTTAAAACTTTCCTTTCTCAAATGTCAGCATACAAAGATCTTCACTGTTCAGAGCCAAAGATAACCTTGAAAGATTGAACCAAAACCACCTTGAAAGAACTGTGATCTTATCAAGAGAGAGGTGTCTTTGAAATGCAATCTAGAAGGGGACAGATGATGCCTCTGCTTTGGCATTCCAGCTGAAGCGCATGGGGCAGGCTCTGCAGTGCCACTCAGCCTTAGTGAGGCTGCAGCTGGAGCACTGTGTCCGGTTCTGGGTCCCTCACTTCAGGGGGGACATGAATAAGCTTGAGAGAGTCCAAAGGAGAGCCACCCGCATGAAAGGCCAAGAGGGCAACCCTTATGAGCATGAACACTAATAGGACATGAAGACGTGCCCACCTTGTAGCTGGTGACACAGGATGGAACTTGAATACAGGTAATGATCAAGGCTAAACTCTGTTCTCAGGTAATGTGGGCACCTGCCAGCAACTCCGTGAGAGTCACACACGTGTGGAAGAAAGCATTTAGCCATAATGCTTGCAGGCCATGAGGACCATAATAACACATAGCTACTCCCTAGAAGAGGTTCATTGCCCCTGTTAACTTTTATTAGCTGCAGTGGAGGCTGAATACCTGGTCCTGCCACCTAAGCCTGGCCAAATGCATGGAATAAAGGACCCACATTTTTAGGCAAGAGCTCTTAACTCCTGTGGCAACGTGAACTGTATTAAAGCATACCAGTGCCATATGGCAGCAATCACTTATTTACTTACAAGGTGGAAGTGATCCACAGGAAAAATTCTTGACCCAGATACCTGGCAAAACCCCATCAGGCTCCTTTCTATGCATGCTCACAAGCCTGTCTTGCCAAACATCCCTCATCATAACATCCTGCTGCTGGCTCTACCCCAAGCTTCCTAGTAACTCCTGTACCCAAGCCCCATTCACTAAGCTGGTCTACTTCATGGATACCACTAGGGAAGAAAGGAGATTCAAAATGAATTGAAGAGCTCCTCCATGTGGCTCATTTTGGCCACTATGGGGAGAAGTAGAACCGGGTTAAGGTAGCAGTAAATGCTTAAGAAGCCAGAGGAAGAGGTTTAAATTAATTCCTTGACTACAGCATTTCTGGATTTGTAACGCTGGTATATATTCACTGACTATAGCAAATATCACAGCACAGCTTAATTAATGTTTACAGGCCACTTTAATTGGTGGACCAAGGAGGACTGACTTTCGTACTGCACAGGCACCAGCATGAAATAGGGATGGTGTTAAATAAAAGTCTGGACTTTTGCAGGACTGTATGATAATTTTGTGGTGCATGAGGGTGTCCAACTGGCAGTCTAGAGGCCCCTTATGGCTCTTGAAGGCGGCTGTATTAAGAATTTGTGTTCTTTATTCTGAATTGAACTTTGCTCACTGAGCAGTAGCTTGAGACTTAAATCTGCAGTACCTGAATTCACTTTATGCTATGAGACATGCAGACAAAAGGTGTCCCCAGCCACTTTCTGTCATTTCACTCACAGCTGCAGAAGCAGTTCTGGCATGACTCAAGAACCCACTAAGCAATTGCTGTATCAACTTAGCAGCTCCCTTACCTGGTATGTTGCAAGGGGATGAGAAGAGGATAGGTCTGGCTGCTCTCTGCATACTGCTCTGCTTCCCTGATGGGCTCTGAGCCATAGAAGCGTAGAAACTTAACTGCCTCTGCCTGAACATACAGAAACACAGAGCAAAGGGTAGATTTTGTTCCTAAAACAGCCAACCAGGGCAGCTCAGGAGATGGGGAAGGGAGGAGAAGCAAATTGGTATAGAGCCCTGATTCTTAGCCCAACTTCTAGTGTAGGCTGGTCTATCTCATGCCAAAGTGCCATCCACTCCCTGGAGATTACTGGATTTCAATGGGAACAAGCACATATGTATATGGCAGTATGAAGAGATGAATGGATGCTGACTAAAAATATACTTGTAATCAGTTATAAAAAAATGTGTGTGCTAATCACAGATAGATACCACAACGCATACCTTTCAGACATGATCTATAAGTCTGCCACCCTTGCTTCTCTAGAATTTCTGTGCAGAAACGAATAGAAGTCAGTTGTTGAACCACAAGGATGTTTTACCGCAGCCAACAGAATCCCACTATCCAAAACCAAGCAATCCATCACTGTCCTGAAACCAAACTGAGATGACCTCCATCTTGACCTCAGTCCTTGTCCATAGCTCCCAGACAAGTCAGTGTCATCTCCGGATAAAGATTTTCTTTCCCTTTGCCTGAATTCTCTGGCACAGAGAGCCTTATAAGAAATAATCAAGACAGTGGGCTCAAGGAAAAGGGTCAAGTGATAAACTGCAAAGAAAACCTTGTTCCTGTTCATCACTGAAAACCCCTTTAAATCTGTAAAACAAACAGCCTATAGAGATTTACACACACACACACACACACACACACACACACACACACACACACACAGAGCACCATGGAAAAGACCCCAAGAGAGTTCTAAATACCTGGAAATGGGACAACAGCCTGCGAGGGAAGTGCTGAGGCAGCCTGCACTCATCTAGCACACATACTGACAGCCATTTATTTCCTTTACTGGAAGAAGAAGGGGGAATCAAGTTACTAACAAGAGTTTAAGGATTGCTAATGATAAGAGATGAAGTGCCAATGATTAGATATGCACACCATTTAAACAGTATTGCAAAGTCTATTTGATCATACTGTGCTGGCTTATTAACTTCAAATACCATTTAAATCAAGCATACAGACACATACAGCAGTTTGTATACTGCTAAAACAGCTAACTAAAAATGACACCCAGGCTACAATCTGATCTGTTATACTACAGTATAACTAGAGTAACTCTAAAACAGAGGCAGGCAAAATGCAGCCTGCGGGCTGGATGTGGCTCACCAACCAATTCTATCTGGCCTGTGGGGCCACTAAAAATTTAGAAAAATAATATGCATCTCCCCTTGGTTGCCTGTCAAAGATGATAGGAGCCATGGCAGCAGGACCCAGGGGGAGTCAGCAGCAGAACTAAACAGCCACTGCAACAACTCCTGCCCAGCCCGACACCTCCCCTCCTCAGCCCCTCCCTCCCGGCCAGAGATTGTCCCAGTCCTCAGGGCTGGCTCCTGCAATTGGAAATCGCATATTGCTGGCCAGCAGAAATGGCTGCGGCAGGTGGGGGAAAAGAGGCAGCAGATGGGCTCATGGAGTGCAGCAACAGCCAGGCAGAAGCACAGGGCCTGCACTGGTGCCTCAGGGCCAGAGCTGGCAGGGCCCAAAGTGGGGCATCAGGAGCATAGGGTCCAAAGGGGGGCACTGGGTTGGCAGGGGCTCTGTGGAGCTGGGCTGGCTCCCTCCTCTCCCTGCTTGAACAGTGCAGCCCGGCTCCACAGAGCCCCTGCCAGCTCATGCCCCACACTGCTGCCACCCTGCTCTGGGCCCTGCGAGCACTGGCCCTGGTACACTGGCATGGGCTCAGTGCTCCCGCCCGGCTGTCACTGCACTCCTGTGTGCCTGCTCGCTGCCCCTTCCCCACTCCTGCCACAGCCATTTCCCTGCTCCCCACCATTGCCCGCCACACTCTGGCATCATGTGGTTACCAGCTGCAGCACCGGGACTGAAGGAGCAGCTAGGATGTGATGCCAGAGAAGCTAGGGAGAGGAAGAGAGGAATGGGGGTATAGGGAAGTGTTAGGAGAAGGGCAGCAGTGGCAGATGGGGAGCAAGTGGCAGCAACCATGGGAGCACAGGGCAAGGAGCATAGGGCCCGCCCCGAGGCTAGGAATGGCC
>JAGPOW010002138.1:478301-490551 GCA_030014935.1 Caiman crocodilus | reverse complement strand
CTGGCAGGGTCCAAAGGCAGGTCTGTTCGGTGATCTCCCCTCACTGCTGCAGCACCAGGCACCATGGCTCCAGAGGCACAGGTGGGCAGGGAGGAGAGTTAGTTTCCCTCTACCCCACTGGCAGCCGAGTCTGCCTGCTGTCACTGCAACACTTGCTCCCGGCCCGGCCCCTCACTGGAGACTGGAGGGAGGAGGAATAGCCCTCATCCCTGCTCCCTGCCACCCTCCCCAGGCCCTCCCTGGCCGCGCCACTGCGCTTCACAGCAGCTCTGCTGGCTCCACAGCGCAGCCCCCTGCCGGGAAGGGGCTCTCGCTCTGGGAAGCCATGCTGGACTACTACCCATCACTTCACTTACCGCTTGCCCCCAGCACAGAGAGGCCGCTTGCACTGCAGCGGGGTCTGCCCGCCTGGCTGCAGCTGCCACCTGTCCTGTGTTTTGGCCCGGTGGCTGAATAAGCCCCTTCCTGCCAGGAGGAGGGTTACTCCAGCACAGAGAGGGGGCTTCTTCAGCTGCTAGCTCCTGGCACCGCAGTGGGGTCTACCCAGCCTGGCCGCCACTGCTGTCTGCTCAGGGCCAGCTCCCTCCCAGCAGGATGGGGCTTATTCTGCTACTGGCCCGGAGCAGGGAGCGGTGGTGGCCGGGCCGGGCAGACCCCGCCACGGTGCCAGGGGCCAGCGGCTGAATAAGCCTCCTCCTGCTGGGAGGGGCCTTGCCCTGGGCAGAGAGACGCTATTCGCACCACAGCAGAGTCTGTCCAGCCTGGCAGCAGGCGAGGCTGTGGGGGAATAGAGGGCAGGAGCTGCCGCCAGCTGGGAGCCCAGGGGCTGCAAGGTACCCCATCCAGGTCTGCAAGTGCTCAGGGCCAGTGGCACAATAAGCCCCCTCTTGCCGGGAAGGGACTTGCTCCAGCAGAACGAGCGGCTGGGACTGGGCCCCACTCCCGCTTGGAGCAGCGAGCCGTGGGTGAGGTGACAGGCAACAGCCCATCGCGACTTCCCAGAGCGCGAGCCCCTTCCCGGTGGGGGGCCGTGCTGTGCGCCTGGCGACGCTGCAGGGGTACGGTCAAGCAGGGCCCCTCGGGGGGAGGGAGCAGGGATGGGGGTTATTCCCCCTCTGGCGAGGGGACAGGCAGGGGGCGAGTGCTGCGGTGACAGCAGGCAGACCTGGCTGCCAGGGGGTACAGGGGAAACGAACTCTCCTCCCTGCCCTGCTCTGCCTCAGGGGCCATGGCACGCGGTGCTGCCGGAGGGGGGAGCGCCTGGCAGACCCCGCTCAGGCCCCTGTCGGTGGCGCAGGGAGGGGGAATTAACCCCCTCTCCAGCCAGACTCCCGCCCCTGCCTGTCCCTGCTCGGGCTGGGGACCAGAGTGGAGGGGCCAGCTTGGCTGGGCTGGAGCAGAGTGCCCTGCCCAGCCCAGAGAGCATGCTGGGATGCTGGGGGTGTCTGGTTTATCTTAAACCAGCAAAGGGGTCTGGGACAGACATTGCATAAGCCAGTTTGAACCAAATCAACCAGGTTTATCTCCAACCAGTTTCAGCCATTTTCAACCTGGTTGATGTGCACTGACTGTCTGTTCTGTTACAGGTTTAAACCAGTTTCTGATCCCTTAAACCGGTTTGTGTGTAATGTCTGTCCCTAGCCTGAGAGACAGGTCACCTGGGTCCTAATCCCACCTGAAATACTGACTCACTGTGTGACCATGGCCCCAGCCACCAGTGGGGGAAGGGAACACTTGTGTGTGGTATTTTGAGGTCATCAGATGTAAGAATTATAGAAGAAAGTGCAAGCAGGAGCATTTCTGGCTCAGGCCCTGCCCCAGCCCAACCAGATGCTAAAAATACCAAGGGAAAGAACTCAGGGCCATTAAATAGAAGCTGGGGTAAGATGCATGAAATACTCAGGGGCTAACTTGGATGTGTCTCTAGGATCAGCATCTGCAGAGTATTTGTTAGATTTCAGCGCAAAAAATAATAGGCTGCATTCATTTCTGGGGTTACCCCAGAAGTCAGTTTGGCTCCACATGCATACAGGTCAGAGCAGACAGTGTGGTACCAGTGTAACACGTACAAAGAGTCACGGACCTGAACACAGCATTTCCTTGAGCACTGAGAACTCATTTCAAATACTCGAGGTAGCAGAGGAGGATCTGGAAAGGAAGCAGACATTACACTAGCAAAACCACATCACCATTGTTGAACACGGTGGTAATCACAGCCCCTGCTAGGGCAGCAACTCTGGGCATATAAAGGAAGAGCGGCACTAACAGAATCGACGGAGTCAGTCCTAGCCTAGGGTTGGATGTGGCTGTGTCTCAGATCCCAGAAGTGAAGCTTTTATCCCTCAGCCACTTTTCTGCTTCAGAGACTTTTGCACCTCCAGCAATTTCAGCTCACTTCTGAGACAAGAAAGCTTCTGCCCCCTTTTCTTGACAGAAAACTTCTTGAAGAAACTGAGGCAGTAAGGTGATTAACTCAAAGCCAAGGAAGATGGAGGGCCTACCCTACAGACCCAACAGGACTCTTTGCTCACATACTTTGCTCTCAGTTACCCTGCAGCCTGCAGAAGTCAAAGGGCCCGCAACAGCGAAAGAAGGTACGTTGACTCACTGTTTTCAATGGGACTATGTACACAATATACAAGGCACGAATTAACACCCCTGGCCATATCTAGTAAACTTACCAGCCCCTCAGACACACAGCTCTGCTCTCCAAGGATTCCCTCTTAAACTGAAAGCAGTGTAAGCACATCCTCATGTGGGCTAATTAACATTGCTGCGTGACTGCCAATCAGCCTGTCCCAGTCTTTATTAGTCCAGAGGTAGCCACAGGGTTTCCAGTTTAGGAGGCAGCTCACATGGAACAGGACCAATAACTTCACTGTGTAGATGTGGCCCTGGTTGAGCCAGGGGGGTGGTTAAAGCTTGGGATGATAATTCTTGTAAGCACCTGCTTAATTTTTATTAAGTCAGCTAAACGTAAGCATGTGCTATAACTGCTGTGGAGACTTTGTGTGCTTCAAGCACTCAGCTGCCTCTGACTCAGAAGGAACAGCAGCCTTAACCAAAAGAATGTAGCCTGCATGGTCCGTGCCCTTTCAAATCCCCAAGATAAGCACACTGCTTTGTACAGTTTGGAGACATATGGAGAAAATCAGTGGTTCCCCACAGGCACTTGGCATTGCTGGAGTGGCACAAAGCAGCTGCAGTGTATAGTGGAAACTTGCCCAGAAGATATATAAAATCCCCCTAATAAAAATCAGCATTAACACACTAGATGTCAGGTTGCTCAAGTGTGCATACTGCCAACACAGCTATATACAGCCAGATTACTATTAAAATCCTTACTCTTCCCTGCAAAGCATCATTATGATTATCTCCCTTCCTACCCTCCTGTCACCTGTCCCAGCTCCAATGTGCCTGTTTGCCCCCCGGCCCCACTCTTCCCAAGCTCCCCACAGAGCTGGTGCATGGTGCACAGAGGGAGCCTAAGGGCAGGGATGTCGGAGGAAAAGGATTTAATACAGAAATCTTGGTGGAAAGACTGAAGCCAGGATGAAGGCAGCCAGTGTGGGTGGAGCCCAGCATCTGCACACTGAGGCATTGGTGCCTGAAGGGCTCCCTCAACAAATGAAGGAAGCAGGGCCATGAAGAGTCAACAGCATACTGATGCCTTAGCACAGACACTCAGCTGCCATGCTGCTGCTGTTGTCAGGCCAGTGATGCAAAGACCCATCACTGGGGAGTCCCTCAAGTAGAAACACCAGCCTTTGTATGCCCCCTATAGCCCCAGTCCCGTATACACAGCCACAATTCCTCTTCACCTTTCACTTCCACCATAGCTCCCACCATCTCTGCTAATCTCCAGTTTCTCCTAAACCCTACTCATACCTCCGCTCCTCCACATCCTTTCATCCTCCCACAAGGCTTCGTGTCTCCCCCAGAACCCAATTCCATGTTCGGTGGCGTTCAGGCTGACTCTGCATAGCATCTGTGAAGGACAGGAGAGTTCGTTAGGCCAGAAGGACATGTTGGGAAACAGGCCAATAAACTGATCTTCACGTAACTCAGTGAGGTTATCTAGGGTTAGGTGTACATGCATCTGAGAGAGAGAGAGAGAGAGAGATTCTAGGAATGGTTTAGGTAAAAGGAATCTGAGAGATAAAGGGGAAAATTTAAACCCAGCAGTTTTAAATATGCCCTTAGCAAAAACCAATAGTCTAGTGTTTTTTCTTTTCCCAGCATAAGTTGCATTTACCTACGAAAGAGTCTATATTCACTCATTGAGGATGCACAGAAAGGTTGTGTCTTCCTTTAACCGCAAGACACAACACAGCCTGAACTATGAAGCTGGTAACGAGCCTTGCATTGAATTCTCAGGCACTAAGTCAAACACGCCGTATCTCCGTATCTGACTCCACAGCTATGTCACCTCCCTATTTCACCAGACACCTGGGTCTTTCTGGAGATACTTTGCTGCAGAACAGCAACCAAGTCTTGGTAATCACTGAGCAGCCTAAGTGACATTGCCTTTTGATATTTTATTGTTGCATTTCACTCCATTGGTTTATTAACTGGGACTAAGTCCTGTAATATATGAATGTTTCATTATTTATATAAGCATCCACATATACAGAGAGAAAAGGACATCTACTTATCATATTCTTTTAGCTGCTACCGTTAAGGTTTCTGTGGGAAAATACTGCATATTTATCGAGGTACCTGTGCTGCTCTCTCATTATAAGCTGGACGTCAGGGGATTTGTGGTGTCTCCTGCACAGATCTCAGCAGGTTCTGAAAGAGGCTGCTGGGATTTCAGTTAGGTATCTAACTCTCTGCTGAGACATCTATACACGTTGAGCCAAAGTTGAATCTGTTACACCTGTGTAAGTTTGGAATAACTAGTTCACCTGGGTAATCAAGAGCTAGATTTGACTCACACTCTACAACACATGGATTATGTCTAGGTGCCATAACAAGTATCATTATAGCATAAGAGAAACTGGCCTATCCATGTTTCTGTGACTGGTAGCAAAGGTGCCTGGGATGGGATGAGATCTGCGAATTTTTAAGAAGATACCAAGAAAATCTCCTCTTCTGTCTGGAGCTCTGAGACCTTTCAAGTTCACGAGCATGTGCCCAGCTGCTGCTGGATACTTGGGGTGGATGTGCATCCAGTAGATCCATGTCAGTCTAATCCCTGGAGATAGACTGGAAGCCAGAAAAGGGGCAAAGCAAAATGAATGGACATGGCCAGAGTGACGGCATCCTAAGGAGTCCGTTGTGCCCGGCAAGCCCCAGCCTCTCAGACACACTGACAGATGCCACTGAAACTGCCCAGGCATCAACATGTGCTTCCCTCTATGGGTACCCAAACTGCCAGCTGGAAACACAAAGCAGACAGGACTGAGAGAAACAATTGCTGTGATGGTCTTCAGCTCTTTGAGTGATGCAAGGGGGAGGGAGGGGCAGGAAAGCTCCTTACCTCCCCCCCACTGTGCACAGTCAGAGTCAGACCTGGTGCAAGCAGTTGCCACTCCATCTATCTCAGTGGAGTTAGACTTGTGTGAGCTGGGGCCCAAAGTCATGTTTTTTCAAGGGAGTCAGGAATGTACCAAACTGAGCAGCCAAATTTTCAGAAGGCTGGAGGATGACTAGGTGCTGAGCACTAGCGTGACTAAGACTGAGTGACTGGGGCAATAGCCTTAGGCACTGACTTAGAGGGGAATGGAAAAAAAATCACAGTTGCCACTGTCCCATGCATTGCCACTGCCAAGGGTACTGTGCTATTCTGTTGCACCTTTGGGAACCTGGCCTTGACTGTGGGAGCTGAGCACCTGCAAAATTTGAGGCCCAGTGACTAATCCTGCATTTCAGCAGGAAAGCAAACATGGCACTGACTCAGTAAAACATGCAGGGCCCCAAGAGCCCTTCTGAACATCAGAACAAAATAGGGGCCCCTGTACTGAGGCCTGGTGGCTCATGAAGGTTTGCTATCTCACCTCTGAGAGTCCTCGCTCTCCTCTAGCATAGACACCAAGCAAAGCTGGTGAACAGAAGCAAAAGTGACTTATTTGGTGCCTTGAGGGGTAGGAGCTCTCCTACAAGCTTGCCCTGAGGAAAGATACCACTGAGACTACCATTGTGGGCACGTCCACACATGCAAGCATGTACACTTGCAGCAGCTCAAGTAGAAGTGGTGCAAATTGGAGCCAAGGCTTTTTGCCTCAGTGCACTTGCCTGGACATGCACTTTAGTGTGGGGCAAATTGTGCCTCTTGGGGCAAAATAACCCTGCCTGGCTCCTCCAGGATCTGCAGCTGGGGGGAGCTAGAGCCCGGGGCCAGCACCTGTCCTGGCCCCATCAGTACAAAAAGCTGCCCTGGCAAGTAGCTCAGGGCTACTAGGTCTCAGGAGCTTCTGGGGCCCAGCCAGTTGGTACCTGGGGACATTACTCCTTGTGCCAGCTTGACTACTGAAGCAGCCCTGATTGTTCCCTGCACCCTCTACCCACTGCAGCAGTCTAGCAGTGGGGGCTGCTGCCTGGCTGTGACCTGCTGTGCACCTACCAGACCCGGATGAGGACTGCACAGCTGGTAGAGACTTCTGTCCCTCTGGCCCAGTTCCCAGTGGGCTGTGGCTGCAAAGCTGGCCTTTGTGCAACACTACTGCCATGTGTGCCCCTGCCTAGGCATCTGGGCAGCTATCGCCCAGAAGACGTTCTGGGTGTGGTGGCCTGCTTTGAACTGTCAAAGCATGTCCTCCTGGCCCCAAATAGCCAGGAAGTCAGCCACCTCCAGCTGGGTCCAAGGTGCCAGTGCTGAGCAGGCAGGGTCCTGCCACTGGCCTCCCTAGCAGGAATTGTGGTGTTCCCTATTTGAACACTGAAAACTCCCTGATAAAAAAATTCCAAAGTCACTTTGTAAAATATCCCCAAATCCATGTTCCTCCACAATTAAAACAAAAGACCACTATAAAGAGAGAGAGAGAGAGACAGAGACAGTGATCAGTTGGGCAATGTTTTATTGATATATCTAGTGTTAAAGCAATTTAGAAGCCTACCAGCATCTCTAGCACCATAATAAAGTGAATTCTAAATACCTGTATGTTTTGCTGCCCCCCCACAGGGGCCACAGCCCCCCAACAGGGCCCACATACCCCATCCCCACTTGCTCGGCAGCCCCTTGGATTGCTGCCCTGCCTGCCCCCCCCACTCCCCCAGACCTCCTGATGGCTGCGGTCAGGTGAAGCAGCCATGGGGGGGCTCAGAGGGCAGGCGGGGGATGGGGCCAGGTGGGACAGGGATGGGGGGCCTGGGAGAGCAGGCAGGGCCAATGGAGGTTCCCCCATGGTCCCTTTGCCCCTCCTCCAGCCCCCCCAGCCCCACCTGCAGTAGAGCCTGGGTCCAGCCCTGTGGCTGGCATGCTGTCTGCCGGGGCTTCAGCACCAGGGCAAGAGCCAGGCATGGAGGTGCTCTGGCTGCTCTCAGAGCATCTCTGTGGAGGATTCAGCCTCCGGTTGCCTCAGGGTATGATCCAGGACCTGCCCTTCTTTTTCTCATGCCATTTTTTTTTGACCCCCTGGATATCCTGGGCTCTAATTTTGCCTCCCAGATGGAACATTTTTTCATTCCTGCACGTACCTCTTGCAGCATGTCAAAGGAGTTTGAAACACTGCGAGAGTCCCATGCGGGCTCATTTGTGCATGCCCCTGTATGTTGAGACCAGGACTTCCAAGGGGCCCGTGTCAGATGTACACTTTCCTGTTGAATGGTCTGCATGGCCATACCCTATTCCATAAACATGGCCCTTGGGGAAGGGTAGGTGGGGGAGCAATGGATTGGGAACAACTGTGCTGTGCTATCAACGCAGCAGAGAGCTTTTGAGATGCATACTCCTCTTCGTGGCCCATCCCTGCAGGCAGCGTGCATCTTACTAGGGACAGAGTCACTTTGTGGTAACTTTACTCCCCTTTAACAATCACATGCTCCTTTGTTTACTGAAAACCCTACTATTGGACACAGGCCCCCTGAGCTTTCATCTTAGCTCAGCCATTGCCTTGCAGTGTGACCCTTGGCAACTCACGTCACTCTTATGCCTTGCTTCACCCCACCCTCAAAAGGGGACTAACAATGGGCTTCCCTCAGGAGGCGTTGCACAGCCTAATTGGATGTCTCCACAGAGCTTTGAAGATGAAAAATGCTAGACACAGGGAGTGCAGAGTGCTCATAGTTTATTCATGGTGAGAGATAATTATTTTACCTTTCTGGGTGACAACGATGAGCAAAAAAGAAAAACAAGCTGCAATTTTCTTTTAAATCTCAGGCCAGAAGCAGAATTGGTTTCACAGAATTGGTTTCACAGGTTTGGGGTGAGCCCATCAGCAGAAAGCAATGCTGCTTTTCAGTGGGCTATTCTGCAGATTGATGGTGGCCCTGCAGTCGCACAGTGTGGGAGAAGCAAGCAAACTCTGCAGCAGCTGCTTGGAGACTCAGCTACCTAATGGAGGAACCCAGACGTGATAATAGTCACCCAGAAGGTGCTGGAATCCAGAGGGAAACGTTCCCCGACAATAGACGACAGCACGTTCTCTCCTCGCACACACATTTTCCTTTTCCCCCGTGCCTCCATCCCCCACAAACTGCCTGTCTAGCAGTGTTGCAGCAGGGATCAGCTGTGATATGGGCTGCAGATATGTAACATGCTTCCATACATACGGGCACCTCTGATGGTGTTCTTTAATTGCAAGGAACACTGGGATTTCTCTGTGTAACTGGCTTATAATTTCATGCCTCTGCCATCTTTTTCTATGTTCTCCCCTGCTGTCCCTGTCCAAATGTTGGTGATGAATTATCTTAATCACTGTTTATCACTGAACAGCTGATTCTACAGGAGGTCGGGGAGAAGATGAACATGTTATTCCTCTTTAAACAGCATGCCTCAAAGAGGGAAATGAGGGAGGAGGATTCTCAGCTCACATAAGATGAGAGTTTGGCTCCCCAGAGATGAAGGACTAATAGGGATCACTCCTAATTAACATGAGATTAAGGGCATTAGATAATCTGTCTCCAGTTACCGAGATTAAGCAGACATAATCTCGATAACTCCATTTATCCTCAGTGTGAGATTATGCAAACATTATTCTGCCAGCCCTAATCTAGTTTTCTAATCTTAAGAGCATCATACAAGCCAGAAGACAACTTAAGCTACATTTGACGCCATAGGCAAAAGGTGTCAAACATAGCCTGCCATTCCCTCTGACCTATGGGGCTCCTGGCAAGCCAGGGAATTTGGGGATGGGGCTGGCTGGGGATATGGGACCCTGTTGGGCACAGCTGTTGGCAACATGGGACAAGCTAGAGCTCTGCTGATAGAGCCCCACTTGTCTCACTGCCAACTGGCCCACCATCACTGGCCCTTCCACCAGGTCTGGATCCAGCTTGGAGCACAAAGTGAGCATGACACCCTTGAAAAAGGCAGCTCTTAGACCACTGAGGATGGGCATGGGATTACAACAACAACAAAAAAAGAGAGAATCAAATGTGGTGACTGTTTAGGGAAAATAATGCTTTGGCATGCATCACTCAATGCATCTCCAGCAAAACCAGGGAAGTGATTCTTTCGCTCTACTTGTCGTTGGTGAGACCGCAGCTGGGCGCCACACTTTAACAAGGACGTAGTAAAGCTTGAAAGGGTCCAGAGAAGAGCGACCCGTATGATCAGAGACTTGCACTGCAAGCCATATGAGGAAATGCTGAGGGACCTGGGCCTGAAAAAGAGAAGGCTGAGAAGGGACTTGGTAGCAGCTTACCGCTACATCAGGGGAACACATCAAAGGCTCAGTGAACAACTGTTCACCGGGGCACCCTTGGGGAAAACCAGAAGTAATGGCCACCCTGGAAGACCATTTCAGGCTCAACATTAGGAAAAAACCTTCTTCACAGTTAGAGTGTCCAGGCTGTGGAATAAGCTCCCTCCAGAGGTGGTGCAGTCACCTACCCTGGAAATCTTCAAAAGGAGACTGGACAGTCACCTTGCTGGTGTCACCTGACCCCAGTTGTCTTTCCTGCCTGGTGCAGGGGGCTGGAGTCGATGATCTTCTGAGGTCCTTTCCAGCCCCTAATGATTTATGAATCTATGGGGAGAGGGGAAACTCTTCAGATCATATCCCGTATCCATAGAAAAGAGACCATTCAGCAAGCCTTGAGGAATCAGCCTTATTACATTTCTCTGCTTTCTGCCTCCTCCACCCCTTGCCTGTACACACTGAAATTTGAGGATGATTTCAAAGAGAAAGAGGTCCAACTCACCATGTTTTAGATTTTGAAACTCGCCCAAATCCAGGGAAGTTTTGGTCTGGCCAGCTATAAATTTTAGATTCAGAGACAGATTCCCAATTCACGGTAAGGTTAGGAGGAAGCTTCTGCATTGGAAAACTTTGCATGGTTCTTCCTTGGAAAGTATCTAGTCCATCCTCGTGGAAACAGTTGATCCTGGTCTCTGCTGGAGACAGGATACTAAAACCACCACATTGGCCTGTAAGTGCCAGATGCACACTTTCCTGTTGAATGCCTATGGGATTTGGGAATATAACTCCAGTAGGTCCCTGTAAAAAAGCGAACTTTTTTTTGTATTGCATAATGGAGAGCACAAAAACAAATTAACAAGAGGTGTAATCTTTAAGGTCTTGCCTAGTCTTAACTGAAGGCTGGATATTTAAAGGGCTTAAGTGCCTAATTGTAATTGAATGCAGTAGGGAGTTAAATGCCTGAATACCTTTTAAAATCTGCCTGACTATACTCAAACAACAGTCCTACTGACTTCAGTACCGAGTAAGTAGTAAGAACTGATGAGCCAAGGCTTCAGAATTTTGTCTGGCAATAAGAAGTACTTGAATAGCAGCAGAGTCCCTGAGGGGGCAGGCATTACATGAATTTGATTGTTACTCAGCAATATATGTGGCTACCTTGAGTGCTGATTAATTGTACTATAGACTGAAAAAAACTAGTGCTATCTGCTGCTTAAGAAGGGAGTGAACTCTAAATAAAGAGTTACCTACAAAGGAAAAGTGCTGTCCTCACAAAAGTACTATAGCAGTAGCACAGTCCTTAATGG
The DNA here is from genome assembly GCA_030014935.1 of Caiman crocodilus. Lineage (NCBI taxonomy): Eukaryota > Metazoa > Chordata > Crocodylia > Alligatoridae > Caiman > Caiman crocodilus. Next base: position 479,441 of record JAGPOW010002138.1, on the reverse strand, counting down.
AGCATGCTGTGTTCTTTTGATTAATCAGTGTTCAGCATGACGTGTGGATTGCCTTAAGGTAGTTATGTATGAGAAGAGCAGGGGTTATGTCGTTAGTGCTGAAAAAGGATCTCACAGTGAAATCATAATGGAAACAACAGTCAGGTAATATGACTTTGATGCATCGAGTCAAGTTAAACACCAGTTTGAGGATGATGTCTAGACTTCATCTCAGTTAGCTACATTAAGGTCAAAAGTACCTGAGCCTTTTCTCCTCTAAGGTTTTACAGCGAGATGTGTAACTCAAATCAGTGACCTCAAGGCAAATATACACTATATTATGGTAGTGAAGAAATAGCCTGATGGGAAGAAGGGGTCCACACAAATTACACAGAAATACCATCTATAAATATAATATAACATATATAATATATAGCAATAAAAGCAACCACAGACACAGAGAGCATCTCTGCATGTGTAAGAGATGCTGACTGTGACTCTCATGTGATGCAATAGTTTTCAAAGTCTTTATTGGCATAAATAATTCATACATTGTTACCTCACCAAACACTGCACAAAAAACACAGAAACAAATGGCAAACCATTTCTGCAGGTCACAGAGATTCGCACTCAGACAGCTGAAATTATAAATACTTTCATAAAGTGTAGAAAACTTTATAAATGTCACTGTACAAATTTACATTGGTGAGATCCATCATGCCTTTGCTAGTTAAGTCTTTATTTTCTTTTTTTTTTTTTCTTTTTTTGCACCAGAACCTATTATTCTTTTCTGGTGACAAGAAGTTTGCAACAACAACAACAAAATATATATATTTATATATGTATTTATAAAAAGAAAACCAAAAGGAGGAAAAATGGAAAATAAAATTCTTATCTCAGCTCATTCTGCAACAGTCATAACTAACACGAGGAAAACAAAGCAGGCCATTGAGTTTGGTTTGAAACTGTACAGGATTTAGAGTTTGTTATATATGTATATATCTATATACATACATATGTAGATATGTATATATATTTATATATACTTTAGGTACAAGAAAAAAGTGTAACAGCATACTTTACAGAGAAAGGAAATTAAAAGGCTTTTAACTGATGTAGCTTCCCAAAGGTCACGATTCGCCCAAAACAAAACAAAACAAA
>JAGPOW010002138.1:451145-462961 GCA_030014935.1 Caiman crocodilus | reverse complement strand
TGAAAACTTCTAGGGGTGGAGAACCTACAATTTCTCTAGGTGGCCTGTTCCAGTGCTTCATCACCTTCAGAGTCAGTTTGTTCTAATCTCCAGCCTTGATTTCTTCTGTTGCAGTTTGAGGCCATTGCTCCTAGTCCTGTCCCATACAGCCACAGAGAAAAGGCTATCTCTATCCTCTTTATAATCTCCCTTTAGGTATTTGAAGACTGTTATCATAACCCCCTCATTCTTCTCCATATATAAATGTCTAAAACATGGACACATACACACACCCCACACACAAACATAGTGCATTCTGGGTTTGTTTCAGACGCAGGGCAGGCACACTTTTGACCAGAGTGCAACCCCTTAGTATTGTTTGCGAGTATGGCCACATGCCTACCTCTCTGATTTGCATAGGTGCACCTAGTCAGATGGGCACAGTGTCTGAAAGAAACAGACTGCTGCACGTATAACTTTACTTGGGTAACAGAGAGAGGGAAGAGAGAAGGACTGAGCTTGGAAAGCTGCAGCACAGAGAAGCCAAGAAAAAAATGCTGATTAGATACAAGACAGTGAAAAATGCTAAAAGAAAAATGAATATGGATATGCTCCATGCTGAGAGGGAGACATGGAGGGGGTGAGAGTAAATGGCTATAGCTGGGAGGTAGAGAAGCCACTTGTGAAAGGTCACAGATGTCCATTAAGGTTCTGGAGAGAACTGTGGGAGCAGGGCTCTGGGAACGCCATCTCTGCAGAAGCACTGCCCTGCAGGAGTCAGCTGATAGCAGCGAAAGTCCCACACCCCCCACAGGCAGGCACAGGCTCAAGTAATAAACTGATGAATCAGCAACATTGCTCTTTTTTTTAAAAAGCACAAAGGGAAATAAAAGACAAAGAAAACCAACCCCTGAAAATGAACCAGATTAGCCCTGACCACACAGATTGGGATCAAAGGATCTATCGTGTTGAAATGAAGTTGTTTGCTTGTTCATTTTCTCCCTGCTCGGTGGGAATTGGTAGGGAAAATGTTGAAAGATCAACCATGCGCATACATACGCACGCATAAAACCTTCTCACATCCCTTATTCATAGCCTTTGCTGGAGCAGATGCAGGAGGACAGGCCCCGTGGAAAGTCTATGGAGTACTCAAGTGATGAGACTTTCCACCCTGTTGGTTCTCCAGACTTTTTGCCCTTAGAAGCCATTTGAGGTCATCACAGCAAATCCTGTATAGCCCCTGGCCAGCGCAAGCTTGACATTCATTCTGGAGAGGGAGTTAGCATAGCATCTGAGGATGGAGAGGCATTCTGAGCAAGAGGCATCTTTATTCTTTTCATGTTCCCAGTCCATAGTATCCTCTGGTCTTCTTCAGTGCATGGAGGAAAGAGAGAGGAAGGGGAGGAGGAGAACTGAAGGGCTGAGAAAGGCACCATCCCTTCACTCCATCTGTCACAGCCTGCGGTGGAGACACAAGACAGACAGCAATCAGCACCAGAACAATATCTAGAGGTTGTATTCCAAAGGAAGCAAATGTCACAGGAAAGCTGCCACCCATCATAGAGCAGGACTATCTGGACCCCATGAGTCCATGCATTAACCTATTCATCTCTAGAATCATGCAGGAGTTAACGGGTTAATGCTGTTACTTGTGGACGTTACTCAGTGGTCAGAAGCAACCCAGGACAGGTAAAGTTAAAAAAACTCCATTGATTCTTATGCACTGGGGCCTTACCATGAACATAGTTTGACAGCTTGTACAGACCCACCCGCCCACATCATTTAAAGTTACATCTTTATTTGGTGTAAGTTTAATTACCCAGATCAGTGGTGGAGAAAATTATTTTTATGTACTTTATACATATGCAATCTTATCTAGGTTGTCATTACCTTATCATGTAAGGATCTGATCTGTCATCTCTAATGAGCCCTTCATTACAACATGTCTCTATTCAGCCCCATCATAAGGTTCTGTCACATAATGCTGTCAGAGCAACAAGTCCTGCTTGACCCAGGAGGTTCCCCATCTCCATGATCGCCCACGAGAATAATGCCCTTTACATGACAGCACACCGTAGTAGACAACAAAGAAAGTTCTTCTACTGCAGATCCACTAGTCCTCATAACAGTAGAGGAGGGAGAAATTATCATTATCCCTGGCAGCAAGAAGCATTGTGACTAAAGGTGGCCATTGTACCTTGCAGACAACCTTTAGTTTCCATCTATGGCCTTTTCCTCAGAAATATGATTACGCAGCAGCCAAATCACAGTAGGAGGGAAAAAATTACCAGACTACCTACTCCATTTTTATGCCAAGAGAGCAAGAAATCTCCAGACAGATATGTCCATATCCACCTGACATCATTCTTCATCTTAGCCAAAAGAGCAAGAAAGACCCAAGAAAAACAGGGGCATGCTTCTTACTAAACTATCATGTTACTGGTGTTGCATCCGTGTTACCAAGGTACTAGACCCCTTCACTCCTCACATGCAAATTTCCCATGCTCAGGAAGGGGCGGAAGAATGGAAAGCGGACTGTAATGCTCACATCAGCAATGAACACACCACTGATATAGCAACGGGGAACTATAGTATCATATCAAGAATATTTGGGACAGCCCTATTTCCATCTCCCACAGAGATCAGTAAATAGTCACCAGGGGTGAGTGCAGCCAAAGAGTACGCGAATCATTACTAAAATGCATAATGCAGTTCTCATTACTCTGACACACTGCTCTGAAGGAAACAGCAGCAAGTGAAGGCCAGTAGCTGCCAAGTTCTCCTTAATAAGGGAGCCAGATAGACACCTCTGACAGAAAGCAACTGCAGCACTGAAACCCTCTTCCTCGCTCCTCATCTCCATGTAGCTAACTAAACAGAGGGCCTCAGAATTACAGTAATTAGGGGCAAGCTGCCAACTAGCAGAAGTTTGCCAGCAGCCATAGTGCAAGCAAAATTATTATAGTACCTTAAGTGCAATTGCTTAAAGGACCAAATACAACCAAGCCAGTCTAGAACCTACTGCCTTTGGTTCACCAACTTTCTCACCTTCCTCGTGAAGGTCATTGTGTTATTTATTTTGATCGCGAACTGGAAATTAACACCATTCCTGATCAATGGTTCACAATGGACCATCTAATTTTTAGGCTCTGAAAGACCAGTGTTGCATTAGTTCCAGCTTTGCTGAAAACCTGTCTCTTTTCTGCCTCAGTGCATGCAATAACGATGATGGAGCAGCAGGAACTTCACTAGGGAAGAACAGTGCAATTCTATGGGAATAGTTATCCAAAGTGACCTTGAGGTATTCTACAGTTTAAGGAAAGGAGCACAAGGAATAAATATGGGCTTCAGTGGCTTCTTTGTGTTTGCAGAGAAGAGATAATGCACCAGGGCTGAGAAATTAGGTTGTCAGAGTCAGGATGAGAAATCAACATCTCAAGTTTCATGGTTGGCTCCCAGAAAGATACATCCATCAGTAAGCTGAGTTGAAATACAGGAAGTCCTTGGTTAGATTTTGCAGGTGGATTAGCACAGCTTCCCCCATTCATTGCACCTGTAGCATCCTGTCTTCCATCCAATTCTCCAATTTCCATGGCAAGTAATATGTTTCAAAATAAGGAGAAATCCTCTTCTCCAGATAGGTAATTTTATGAAACCCTGTGTGGTACTACCCCATGCTACAGTAGTATATTTCCATGGCTATGTGCTAGGTATCATAAATGAAAAACAGATGTATGGAAAAGGACTTTCCCACTTGAAGAACCTTCAAGGAGAAAATGAAGTGGTCAGTTTGTAGGGGATTCTGAGGTCTCCTTTCTGCTATTACAGGGCCAAATTCTGAGACCCTGTTCAAGGACCTCCTCAGACAACAGGTTTGCTGAAGCCAATGGGAGACCTAAGTCTTAGGATAAAATTACTGAAGCAGTGCAGCATTCAGCCCTCAGCTGTGTGCGTTAGATGATATGTTTTGTCCATGTCTCTACAAACCCCTTCAGATGCTTGTTCTTGTAAGGTTGATCCATGCGCACCTCAGTGGTCCTGGGGTAGACAAAAGGTGACCACAAATCACCACCTCTTTAGGTTTTCTTTATCCCAAAGAAATAAAAATGTCCTGAAAAGAGTGTATGCAAACCTCAGCTGCTTCTTTTTGAAGTCCTAATATTTTGATGTGAACACGGTCCTTGTATGAACAGCCTTTGTGGAAGACAAGGCAAGCCAGTGATACAAATACTATTGCATTAGAAGCACACACAGAGTGCATCTTCTTGCATTTCTGACCAAGACAGGGAGCATATATTGCTTTTCTACACGGCACGTTTTGAAAACACTTTTGTTCAAGGTCCATTGCTGAATCAATGACAGTCCATGCTAGAGTTTGAATGATTGCGCTCTGCAGCATCTTCAGAGCATGGATATATTATAATAGACAAATCCCTGACCCATATTCACTTCCTCATGGACCAACTCCCTCTCTCCACATTCACCCCCACACAGGCCACATCCCCTTTCTTCCTCCTCTCCTAACTGTTCCTACTGTTTCCCCTGCTATTAGAGATTCCTCTCCCAATGGCTGACTGTCAGCTCTGCCATTCGGCATGTCCAAGCCCTGATGGCTGCTCCTATTTTTTTTTCTCCATGGATCACACTTCTCCAGTGAAGGCAACTAAACTGGCTCTACCCCTTGTTTCCAACAGCTTTTAAAGCCCTCCAGGATTCCCAGCCACAGAAGCAGCTGGTAACAAGAAAAGCTAGTGCCACACGACCAGCCAGCTCGGAGGCAACTTGTACTCCATGCATCACCAGTGGGCAGCAGTTGAGGAACTGCTGTGTTAGGGAGACATTGTTCTCCTAACCCAGCATGGGGGCAGCAGCATCCTTAGGACTGGGACTGTTGGAAATACCCAGACTTAGGCGGGATGGGCGGAATGGTTTTCCTGCTAATTCCGCCCCAATTCCCTCTTGTATCACTGCAACTCTGATGTGCAGCAGTGCTAGGAGGCTCATGTGAGGCTCTGATTACAGCACTAGGGACAGTAAGAAACAAACTTATGGATTTCCAGGTAGAGGAGCAAGAGTCTTACTCTGCTGACTTCCAGAAGTGACCGGGGTGGGAAAGGCGACGGTTCCGCTTTGGCAGTTTCTCCAGCATCTCCATGAGCTTGGTGAAGGTGGGTCTCTCTTCCTGTTCATACGCCCAACAGAAGAGAAGGATGTCCTGCAGCATGTACAGGAAAAGCAATGAAACAACAGAAACAGCCCTCTCCCTCACTTGACTGGCTCTGTCCCTATGCGGACAGAGACCAGCCTGAACCAAATCCCAGGCTCCACCTGCATACTTTGGAGATCAAGAGACACTCACGAGCTGCTTAACTGACAGACTTCAGGTGCTAGTGCAAACTCAGTAGTTCAAACCCCATCTCTAACAACACAGTCTTACTGAAGTGGGGTGTGGGCAGTAGTAGAGATCTCCCAAGGAAGGTACGCTCTTCCAAGCCCTACAGAAACTAGGTAAATGCAGGGAACCTGAACAGTTGTGTTGCAGTTGGGAGAGGAAAGAATGTATATCATCTTCCTGAGGCTCTCCCCATTACTCCCCCTTAGCTTTAATTGCTTTCTCTTTCTGGTCAAGGAGAACTGGACAGGGTATGGAAAATATGTCAGGCTCGTCTACAGCTGGCCAGAACTCTAGCCCTGCCCCTCCTAGGTAGGGCTGTTGGGCCTCCACTGCACCAACAGCAGAGTCAGCAGGATGTGAACATCGGCCCCTGGCACAGCAAAGCACTGGGCATTTCCTGTGGCCACCCCTACTATTGCAATTTTTGGAGGATCAACAAATAATTTCTCACTGTGTCACAGTTGAAGCAAATTCACCCCCTCCCCCCGCATCAATAGGCCTAAAACTCTCTGGCATCACATACCGATATTTCTTTGCCCATGCCGATCTGGCTGAGGTTGGGCTTCATCCCTCTGCCCACTTGCCATATTATTGCCTCTGCTGGTTGCGTCTTGAAAGGCCACTCCCGTGCATGCAGCTCATACCAGATAGTGCTGTTGGGAGACAGTAGCACTGGGACTCAGAACATAATGCCATGGATGCACCGTGAGGTCAGTCTGAACAAGGGACCTGTGTCCACATGATCTCCCTGCACATCCACCCTGAGAGGACAGGCCCTGCAAGGCACTTTCCTTGTTCAATGGTCATGGTACACAAGGAGGGACTTTTCTGAGAATGTATGTTACCCTCCACAATCTCCTCCTCTCCCTGTATCTAGGGATTTCAAAGCATTTTACAACAATAGATATTATTCCCATTTCACAGATCAGGAAGCTGAGACACCAAGGTCAGTGACCTAAGATCATACAAGTTACTGGCAGACTCCAAATGAAAACTCAGGTTGCCTGACTGCTAGCCCCACATTCCCATTTGTGAGGTATTTTAATCACAGTCTGCTCTTCTCCTGGCTTTGTTATTTGGTTTTCCCCTTCCAGCATATATTTGGCTAGAACCTTAGCTGGTGTAAAACTGGCATAGCTTCCCATTTACACCAGCTGAGAATGCCTAAGAGCAGAATAGGCCTCTCTGATGGGAGGCACAAATATACTGAATAGTGAGCCTGCCGTATCAAGCGGGGGACTCCTGCAGTGCTGCAGTAGTGGTTCAACCTGCCACATGTGGAGAAGCTTAATAGATAATGCAGGGGGTAAATATGCCTTACAGCTGCTGGCTATCTTCTACATTCATGCCACCTGCTCCAGCTGGATTGGGAAGACGGCTCTGCAGAAACAGGAGGGACGAGGACTTGCTTTAGCTTTTACATTTTGCCCCCAGAGAGACCAGTGGAAGAAATCTGGAGAAAGCTTGCATCAGGGGCACAACTGGGACACAGATGGTCAGGCTTGACTGTAGAGCAAGGGTGGGTGAAAGATGGCTGCCGCCAGGCACTTTCATCCAGCTCGTGGTGCCCACCAGTGAATTGTACCCCACCCAGTCCTTCCACCCATGAGAGTGGGAGCAAGGTGCCTACGTACACATACCTCCACCAATGTACCCTATTGCACCATGCTCCCACCCTCACATGCAGAAGGGCCTGGACTAGCCTGAAGCAGCTTCTGGGTAGGGCTGCTGCTGCCAGGGGACCTGCTCGGCTTTCTTGGCATCTGGCTCGCTCCAGGCACCAAGTAGGGAAGTGCTGGGGGTGAGGAGCTGCAGCTGGGCAGAAGTGCAGAGCCTGGGTCTAGGGCTGGTGACAGCACAGGCTGCGCACCCATGAGGCTGCATGGAGCTTCAGTGGGTAGGGTGTGCACAGGGCAGCAGCGCCTGTGCTGGGCATGAGTGCCCCGAGCACTCCTACCTGCCGCTGCTGTTGCCACCACCACTGACACCGACAGAGGCTGTGCACCACGGGAGGGAGTATTGGGGGGGGGCCTCATTCCCCCCACCTTCCCTCAAATCCCACAAATGCCACACACCCACACCCTGCCCCCACAACTCCCTCCAAATATATACCCCCAACATACCCTATTGCCCCCCATATACAGCCACAACCCCTCACATCCCCCCACACCTCCCATACATAAACACACCTCTCCCATACCCCACCATACACACACACACCCCCCGTACCCCACCATACACATCCAACACACAATAAACAAGACTAAGACTTTATTTTTGAGTTATTGTACACAAACATAAATCATGAGAAAAAATATTTTTTGTAATAAAGTTAAAATATTTTATAGTAGGTGTTTGACTTTTAGCATATGATTTGTTTTGTTTTTTCCTGGTTCCAAGATGGCAAACCCCCCGCCCCCAAAAGGAGAATTTCTGGAGGGCAAGGAGAGGGACTTGTGGTGGCAAAGGTCAGGGGTTAGGGGCAGGGTTTCTGGTCCCCAGATGGCAAGCAAGGGAAGGGGCAACTGTCAAGGGGAAGGCCTACCTATGCAGCCTTTGAAAGCTCACCAAACCTCATTAAGAGGCCTTCCAGCCAAAATAATTGCCCACCCCTGCGAAATAATTGTCACAACCCTGGGGTCAGAGAGATAGTTAGCCATGTTAGTCTGAAGTCAGATAGAAGGTAAGGCAGGGTAGCACCTTAGAGGTCAACTGTTTCAAAAGAGCATGAGCGACTCAGTAATAGACAAAGTCAAGGAAGCAAGGGTCCACACTGAAGTCAGGGAATCAGGAGGTTGAGGTCTGTATAGGACCAGGACTGAGACAGTCACCCTGAGGAGAACCACAAGCCTGGGGGACTCAGCAATAGGAGGCAGAGATGCACACAAACCTTTACTCAGAGGATCAAAGCAAGCAGCTACATGGGGCTGGGACATGGGAGATCACCAAGCTAAGCCAGGAGTCTGCGGTGAGGGGACAGGGGTCTGAATTATAGTTTGGAGCACACAGGGTTAGGACCTGGCAAGGCGGTCTGGAAGCACTAAGGGTCAGGAACCGTGAACAAGGGTGAAGCCAGGAAGCAGGACCCAAGGAACAGGGAGCCAGAACCAGGGAAGCAGGACCTAGGGTACTAGCACCGTACGGGCAGGACCCAGGAATCAGGGGTGACAATCACAGAACTAAGAACAAGGAGCCGGAAGCCGCAGGCTAGCCTAGGACACATCTGTTCTGCTGAGGTCTGAAAGAGCTGTTGCTTCTAAGCAGGAGCCGCTCCCATGCAGACAATGGCGCTACTGGCAGCCAGACCCTCTTGGTAACCGGAACCAAGTGGAGGCAGTTTAACCTGCTGGCTGCCCTGACTCCTAACAGTTTGAACTGTGATGCAAGCCCCACCACCCTATCCCTTATTCCTTACTGCAAGGTGTGGAAGAATCCCATCCCAGTCTCTTTTAGTAGTTTTTTTCCTTTGTCATTGTCCCCTCACCTGTTTGTCAACCTGGTTGCCCTGGGTTATGGCTACTATGTGACCTCAAGCAGGTACAGGGGAAGTGAACCTAGTCTCTATTGTTTTAAGCACTGACCTCATGGCATGGGGGCAGAGGCTTGAGCCATGTCACACCTTTAGGTGACCGTGATACTTTTTAGATTGGTTGGTTGGCATCGAACAACACCTGCCTTTGACTGGTTCTTGAAGGTAAGGTCAGAACGGTTATTTAAGGGTCCCTCCATCCTGGAGGAGAGAGGAGAGGCATCTTGAAACTCTCTGACACACAATGCACTGTCTGCCTCCAGAGGAAGCTCAATCAGCTTCTGGATGATACTTGTGAGTAACTTACCTGAAACTTATCTAGAAATATAGCTTACTGTAACATAAAAGCATAACAAAAGGCTACTAAGTGGTACTGTTTGCTCTGGGTGTTTCTTTGACACTTCTCCACCTGTAGCCTTCACCAAGCCTACCCTCTTTAACCAATAATGCTGTCCGCTATAACAAGTTTGGTGGTACTTGTTCTTGCTGGGAGAGGGATTGTGCAAGCTCTTTTTGCTCCCTTTGCTCAGCTGTCTAAGGGAGGCTACTTTCTATACTTCAGGCTAATAGAAGCACTGTACAATCCCAAGGTCTACAGGGCCTGTGTATCCCAGGTGACACAAGGTCCAGATAAAGGCCTGAGTCTGGGTGGTGGTAGCAGTACCCCAGGCTTGTAGGTGTGCTCCAAGAAGGGAATTGACTAGAAGTTGGTGTCCCTGGGGAGGCATCTGAAGCCTGGTTTTGGTGGGGTGCAGTGGGGTGGGTGCCTTGGCACAGAAGCACCCCCTACTGGCCTGCCACCGGAGGGATCAGCCACCACCAAGGCTAGATCGGGCAGGGAAGAGTCCACATCCCATTTACTTCTTTAGCTCAGGTCCCATGTACTCTGTAGTGAGCTGAATCCAGCCCCTGCATCAGTCTGGAACAACCCACTGGGCTCCCTGGACTAGCCAATGAACTCTGCACTGTAAAGAATTCGCATCCCAGGGCCATGCGCTCATGTTAATGTGCAGGCCTCACTGGGGGTGCTGCTGCTACTGTCTGTTTTGACAGGACATAACTGCGTTATCAGGAAACAGGGGCTAATCTGGCAACTGGGTCATCTTGGGACAGAGTCCAGATGGTGGGAAAGAATGCTGGATGCTCCTGCTAAATGGATCAGGACTTCATAACATTTCAGAGTAAGCAGCCTACTGACATGGTGTTTGGTTTAGGAAGCCCACACCTCCTGGATTTATGTGGTGAGCTCAACTACAAGGTCTGCAGGCATTTTATTTAAATAACATTTTCAACTCTGGCTCAGTTTGACAGAAGACTAAGGAGATTTTAAGATACCTTTTTTTCCTCTCCCTCAGGCAACAAACTGATTCACTCGCCAGCATAGCTTAGAGCAGCCTCGAGGCTGAGCCAAAATTCACCCGCTGCTTAGGAGTAAAAGATGCTGTTCTGTCTGTGCACTCCGGCCACACTCCTGATACACCTCCTCTATGCCTGGTAGTAGCAGCCAATGTCTTCTCCTCACCCCCATAACTGCAGAAAATTCAACCACTTCCCTCATACTTTTAAGAGACATCAATCTTCTGCTTCAGAAATGCTCTGAGACAGACAGCCTTGTCCATGGCTATTGTTCTGCTTCACATTTATAATATTCACCAAAACGTGACTTGAGGGGGAGAAAAAAAATATTGTCCATGACAGCAACAATCACTGCACAATGCAAAATACATTCAGGAAGGGGGGAGAGAGAAATACAGCCTTATGCTCTAAATCTCTCAGGTATTAAATTAAAAACAAAAATCTATCAAGTGAAAGGGAGTGCTTCTTGACAGGATAATGAGAGGTATCAGCCAGTGTGATAGGAAGATCTAGGCCTTTGAAAATGTGGCCTGTAGTCCCAGAGTGAGTTCCTCTTCAGCAGACAACACTACCAGCTAAACTGTGGCTACAGACTTGGAAAACTGTCGCTAAAGACTTGAATTACAAAGTTGTAAAGTATCTATGAGCCACACACTCAGACTGGGGTTCTTACTCCTCCACCAATACTTATGTCTACTGCTCCCCGAAGAAGATAGCGGCAGAGAGGAGTGGGGAAAGACAGCATAAATGCCAGCTTGCCTCTTTCTGTAGCAGCTGCCTGAGCTTCTCGCTGCTGAACCCGGCCAGAGACGATCTCTATCATCACTGCCAAGAAGGCGGCAATAGCAGCCAGATTCCTTCAGCTGCCTTTGTTCCCTGCCACCCTTTCATCTGACTTCATCCTCCAGAAGGTGGTGAAGTAACCTTTCCATGTTAATAAGTGAACTCTTGGGATTATTCTGAAGGTTTCACAGGGTCAGTCTTCAGGATCTGAACGTTCCCGTTTTGAAATCATGTGTCTTAGGAAGGAATATTTCGCTAAGACTTACTAGCTTTGTGGACTATATACAAAGGGGATTTTTGAGGAGGAGCCACTAGTTTCTGCAGCCACTGACCTTTTGCCTTTTATCTCTACTTACTATAGCACTTGGAATGGACTGAGAATGAAAGCCCATCAGCACCAGTGACAAAGATTAGAAACCTATTTACATATATTTGGTTCAATACACCCAGTCTAAAAGTAAGCTTTATTTCTAAGTAGGTCTATCTATATGTTTCTAGCATGCCATTCATCAGCCTAAGACCAGGGCCAAAACCCCCACTCATGATAAGTGATTTGGCTCAGAACATTTGGCTCCAAGATATACCCAATATAACCACTGTGGTTAAGTTCTTCCCTAGCCTCCTGAGACAGTTACATTAAGACGTAAACAGACCTCTCTCTTACAACAGCGATGGTTGCTATCAACACTTTGGAGGAGATCTGTTGATGGATTTATGAGGGGTTTGACACTAAAAGCCTTTCATGCCACCTACTCTCACCCAGAGGTGGGTTAA
>JAGPOW010002138.1:433036-451045 GCA_030014935.1 Caiman crocodilus | reverse complement strand
AATCAGGAGTCCCCAGGAGCAGCATGGCTCAGGCGGGCATCCTGGCTGTAGGCATCCAGGGCAGGCAGCAAGTGCCTCCTGCCAGGCTAGGCCCAGGGGCAGGCAAGGGGCTCCCTGCAAATGGCAGTGGCTTCCCAGGGCCATCTGGTGCCAAGCAGCGCCATACGTGGCCCCATGCCCTGTTGTCTGTGGGTGGGCGCTGGCACCAGTGCCACTGCAACAGGAGACAAAAGGAAAGCCATGCCCTGCCAGGGCTGGAAGAGGGTGGGCAGCCAGCCAGAGGTGGTGCAGAGCCTGTGCTCTGCTCCCCCACCACCAAGGCTGGCCCCAGCTCTGGCTCATCCCTTAGCGCTGGGGCACCGCAGCCGCAGCTGTATAACGCCCTCCAGCCAGGCCGGGCCAGGGCTGAGCCACCTTCACCTCAGCAGTGCCCGTGTCCCCTGGCTCGCCCCACACCTCCCGAGGAGACAGGGTGTGCCCAGCCATAGCCCCCTGGCAGGCACAGAGGGAACTTGCCCTTACCTGGTGGGGCTCCCCAATTTTCTGTTTGCCCAGGGCCCCAATAAATCTTAATCCACCACTGCTTTCATCAGTCAGAGTTACATGAGCAGAAAGCCTAAAGGGCAAGACTTCAGATTTAGAGCAACTAAAGGCTTGGCTTAAAGGATCCCATAGGATACAACTAACCTAAATACCGATCATTATGGCCGCCCCAAAACCCGACAAAAAACAGTGCTTTAAACTTGGTTCATTCCTGCACCAAGCCCAACACCCACCAAGAAGAGGCATTATGTTAACTGGACCCAATTCGCCTAACATCTGTATAGATTGTATGATTTAGTGGAGCTATTTTGGCGCTTTTATCTAATAGCTGATTGAATTGGCTATTAGATAAAAGAACCATAAAGCCTTGCTGAAATGCCTGATCTATACAGACATAGTGGAGCCGGGTCGAAATAACCACGCTGCTTCTTCCAGTAAAACAGTTTGTTTTTAGGGTTTGTTTTTTTACATCTGTCAGCAGCTTATGTGAGATGCTTTGACTAAACAGCACAATATATCAAAGGCTTGATTTTTTTAAACATTGTCCCCCCTCATTTTTTGATGCCTCTGTTTTCAGGCACTAAGCCTGATGTGCTCGGTTTTTAGGGTGTTGAGGACCCACAGTTCTGATTGAAACCAGCAGGAAAACCAAATGCTGCACTGCTGCTGACAATTTGGCCCAGGTGCTGGACACCTAAAAACCAACATGCCCCAAATTAGCGAGTTGAACTTACATTCCCACTTTTGCTCTGCAAGGACTGGAAAGCCAGCATGCTGAACTAGGATGGGTCTGGTGTTGTCATATGTGGGATGTTTCTGGGCTTTCCGTGTACAGCATGGATTGCAAACACAAACAAGCTCCCTTCTCTGAGCTCAGGTACTGAATCTCACATGGGGGAAGATAGTGTCTAACACAGAGACAGGCAATTATTTTGGGTGGAGGGTCACTTACTGAGTTTTGGCAAGTCACTGAGGGCCACATGACAGGGCAGATAAATACTTATTTTCTAAATTTTTAGGGGCCCTGTGGGCCAGAGAGAATGGCCTGGTGGGCTGAATTTTGCCCACAGGCTGCATTTTGCCCACTGCTGGTCAAATAGGCAGCTGCACTCCCTGCAGCTTTGACGAGAGTCGATGATGATGGTCAGGGATTCATGTGTTATGACTCCAGTTATACAAAGTAGTTTTCAGATCCAACGCTCACAACTCCCCACCTTCTTGAAAGGGCAGACCATCCACTTTCCAGGGAGAATTTTCAGGGGGACTCTTCTGCCAACTCATATTCCTGAGTTTTCTTTTCACCTCCTGTATATACCTTCCAGTTGCCTTTATTATCTTGATGGCTAGCCAACTTGAATTAATTTGTTTTTTGTAGCTCAATTATTTCTTTCACTATATAAGGCTGAATGTATATGGTATGATAATTACCAGTGAGGAGCTGATGGGAACCCTTTGGTTTTTGACACTTGACTTTGCTAAGTTGACAGATTTCATTCCTTATTTTTCATCCTCTTTAATTAAGAACTTCTGCTAACCAAGGTCTTAACTACATTTTTATTCAGCTTGCTTGTCCATAAAACTTTTTCTACACTGTGTTCTTTTCCAAGGGATTAAGGTCTATATCCTGAGCTACACTGCAAAGAACTTATATCACTGGGCAGCCCTTAGGTCAACCTTATGTGGCCCCAAAGAAGAGCTCTATAGAGAAACGGTACAGCACTGACATAACAGCGCCTGTACTACCCCATTCCCAATAGCCTAAGGAAAGGGGGTCATGATTGTGCTTTTCATAAATCCTGGTAGTCTCCTACTGCATGTCAGTCAATTCTTTGCAGACCAACAAAAACCGCTAATGAACTAGAAACTGAGCAAAACCCAAAGCTTCTCCTGGCATCAGCTGTCAAGCTCCATTGAAAACAATAAGACGATAACAGTTGACCCCGTCTGAAGATCTGTATTTTGATGTTCAGCAAATGGAGGACCGGTGCTACCCTCCATTATGGTGGACAGAAGGGAGCAGAAAGGGGAGAGAAAGTTATAAGGTTGGGAGCAGTTGCCTTCACGAGGCCTGAGAACACATTCGCTTGCTGCCACTTTTTGCCCTTACAAAAGATTTGATCCCAAAACCCACAGGGGAAAGAATGTGTAAGTCAGATATTAGCTGCAGTTAATCAGGAAATGTTGACCAAAGTCAATATACACCAAGCTGAAGAACCAGCCCGGCATGTTCAAGCTTCCCAGAGGATATTACAAGTCAGGAAAAACCAAACTTGAAAACTTTCTAATGAAACTGGCTATCACTTTAAGCAAGCTTCCCCAATAAAAATGTTAAGCCCTAGCAAATGGCTTTCGCTTAGCTTGATAAGATCCTTCATTAATATATTTTTTGGTGTTAAATTATACTAAAATCAGCCTGGTTTAATTACTGTATTTTTTGATGGAAATATCTCATCAGATAACGGCTTTGCAGAAACTAATCACCACACACTGCAGTCCTTAAAATGTCCATCAATTCAGCATGCAAGAAAATTAATCCAGCAGATAAAACCTATAGCCCTCTGTCTGCCTCAAGAAAGATTTTATCATAGGAATGACTGGGCCCCTGTCATTAAGGATGTTTCCTTTTAGATAAATAGCATGAATGATTAACTGGTTCACTAAGCACACATACTGGAGGAAATCCATCATTTATTGTATTCTCAGATACTCAAGTGCTCCCTTCTCCTAAGACTCCCAGTTTTACAGCAAACTTGTAATAATTTTAAATCATTCTAAGCAATCTAGCACTGAAGACAACATCTTGGAGAACTTCAAGATGTAAACTTTTTCTGGGCTCTCATGTCCTGCTCAACACATACAGTCAACCTAGCTTCCAAAGTACTTAAGGGAGCCCAAACCAAAATCCAGAGCAAAAGGTGTATCTAGTTTCTCAGAATTGGTGTCAGTCTGTACCAGAAAATCCAGTGTTCAGACCAGAAGTTTAATTCTGTGCCTTAGAGACAAGGGTCAACCTTGGAACACGAGTCCAGTTGCTAAAACAGTATGGAAGCATCTCTAATTTATGACATTCCTTTGGTATTCCTGTCAGCATTTCAGCTAGCGTGGGGGCATCTTATCTCTCACACCACACAGTGGCAAGGGAGGGAGAATCCTTCTGGCTGACGGATGCCCAGGATTCTGGGTAAATGGCACTGCGATGCAAAGGGAACAGCAGAGGCAACAGTCCTCTGCACCTTTTCCAACCTGGAGGTGATAGCAAGGGTTGTCCATGCAGTTAGCAGACAGACTCACTGACCCAATCCAGCTATTCTCCCAGCTTTTCCCCAAGATCTAGATCCATGCTCCCAGGCAGACAGCTGCCAAGGTGTGAGCTCTCTGGCCCACAGGAATCTGCAAGCTTTGCTGCACTGCAGAATCATTTCACAGACAAGTAGGTGCCCCCCACAGTGAGGAATTCCCGGCAGCCCAGCACACTTGTTTCACTCAGTTCCACATAATTAATGTCAGTGTGGGAGGCCAGCTGAGTTATTTAACTCCTGCTGCCATAAAATAAATTCCTTTGGTTCTATTTCTCTTTCCTCTCTTCACCCTAGACAGTCACAGCCACACCAGAGCACAGCAGAGTCCGGCTACCCTGCTGGCTTTTCCACAGGCAGAAATACCACCCCCAGCCCACCACACTCAACTGGACTTACCCAAGTGCAAAAACATCCGAGTGCTTGGAGAAGGGCAGCTTGTCCTCTTCCGTATCAGGTGAGAGCTGGCGGATGATTTCTGGGGCCAGGTGGCACAGCCAGCCATTCTGGATCCGCAGTTTATTCTCCCTCCTGAGAAGACAAAGAATTAAGAGCAAACGTGTTATTGAGATGCCATTTCAACTTTGCTTTCAACGACTATATATCACTGGCTTAAGGTTACAAGGCCTCGCTTTGTCTGTTCAGGGCAGAGTCCTGAACCTTGGGGTCTATGCTGTGGTTATTTCAGGGCAGAATTTAAACAGGATTTTAATCCTATTTAAACAAATAACAAGTGGAGACAAAATTATTAGCTTCCCTTTTGTCCCTATTAGTTGTTGGGCTACAGCACAAAGCTCTAGATATGAGGCACAGGTCAAACTGTTCATGGACTCGACCCGCAGTGGAAGTGACAGGGAGATTAACTTCTGTCCTGACTGAACTGTATCAGGAAAGCAGTGTGAACAAAACTTGCACAGTAGCTGCCCCTTTTTCTCCCAGTGCTACCTGATCTTTTCTTTAACCAACATACTGAAATTTCACATGAAAGGGATGGCTAAAACTTTATCTAGTGACAATCTGCACTGGGAATTGCCACATGGTTCTGCACCTTGGGCATTAACAGCAATAGGATCATGCCCTGCAACAGAAGGAAGAACAGGGGCAAAGAGGATAAAAGGCTAGATGAGCTCATCTGTTGCACTGGTGCAATTCTAGAGTCACTCCACCAACTTCAGTAAATGGCCTGAAAATGTGCATTGATGTCATGGAAGACTCTGCCGAGCACATGCTAGATTCATGAGAAAGAAAAAAAAATATATCCTGAGGTTTCAGGCAACTGTTCTGCCAATGCTGACAAATATTATAGTAGTCAGAGACAAAAGAAAGAATGGTTTGACCAAGCAGTTTTCCTCTCCCTGTGTAGCCAAAGAGCTTTGTACAGAGGGACACAAGAAACACAAGTAAAATGCAGAAAAGACTTTTCTGTGCCTCCTCTATGGAGTAATAAGGCACTGTATTACAAAATGGAAATCTGTAGGCAGCTTAAATAGAGCAGAACTGTCCAGACAGGTGAGGAAAGAAGGGAATCAAGGAAATAAGTTCTATTATATGTGAAAAGTGGGGAGAGAAGGAAAGAGTCTGGGGTGATATGTTTGGTTTTATTAACAGAAGGAAAACCAGTAGAAATGTGGGACCACTGTTCAGTGCATCTGGACATCTGATCACTGACACCAAGGAGAAAACTGAACTCCTGAATGAGTACTGCACATCTGTATTCCCCACCAGTCTAAGAGGGATAGCCTGCTGAATGCAAATATGACACAGAATAGTCACAGTAGGGACGATGACCTAACAACAGTCAATATAGCGCTGGTAAAAGAACAGCTAGAGAGGTTGGATATCTATAAGTCAGCAGGACCAGATGAACTCCATCGGAGAGTGCTGAACATACTAGTTCAAGGGTTTTCAGCCTTTTTTTAACAAGTCTACTCCTTCTGTCTCAAAGTTTCAGCTCATGTACTCCTTTATACTAAAATGATGGGGGGGGGGGGGCTGAGCATGTGCATGCATGCATGTGCCCCCCCAACAGCACCTCCAGCAGGTAAGTCTGGAGGAGGGGAAAGAGCTGGGGCGGGGCAGGCAGCAAACTAAGGCCCCTATGGTGAGGGAGGGAGTGGGGGACAGACAGCAGCAGGGGCTGGGGTGAATGGGGCCCTGGCTGGATTGGGTTGTGGGACAAGTGGAGCCTGGGTGGCTCATCCAGGGGCATAGGGGAGGCTCCTGCCACTGCATGCACCCCAATAGAGGCCCAGGCCCCCCAATCTGTGCACAGGGTGGAGGCAACTGCCGGTGCATGCTGGGATTTGCATGCTGCTGCATCTGCTTTGGGAGTCGAATGACGCCATGTGCATCCTGAAGCTGGGCGGGCAGGGAGTGCAGTGCAGCTCAGCAGTGGCAGGCATATGGCATTGTGCTGCTCCCAGGGCAGCTGCAACAGTGCACAAATCCCATCTCCACCCTGCACACATACTGGTGGGGCATATGCCCCCGGGCCTCCCCTGGGATGTGCGCAGTGACAGGATCCCCCTTCCTCCCCCACATATGCCTATGACATTTTTGAGCACCCCAGAGGTACATGTACCCATGCTTGACAAGCAGCGAACTAGCTGAAGTCATTGCAGGACCTCCGGTAAACCTCTTTGAGAATTCCTGGTGCTCAGGAGAGGTCCCAGAAGACTGTGCCCATCTTCTAGAAGGGAAGGAGAGGGGACCAGAGAGAGAATTACAGCCTGACCTCAACCCCAGGAAAACTCCTCAAAAAATTTCTCAAGGAGTCCATATGCGATAAGCTAGTAGAAGGCAGACTTCTGAATAACAGCCAGCACGGTTTTGTCATGGGTAGGTCATGTCTGACTAGCCTCATCTCTTTCTATGACCAAATTACTCATTACCTGGATAAGGGAGATGAGGTCGACATTATCTCCTTGGACTTTAGGAAGGTCTTTGATTTGGTGTCCCATGAGGCTCTCAAGGTAAAACTAAGGTACTATGGGCTCAACAACTCAAAGGTCAGATGGGTAGGAAACTGGTTGCAGGGTTGTACCCAGAGAGTACTAATAGACGGATCTGTGTCAACCTGGTGGAAGACAGCTAGCAGGGTCCCCTAGGGTTCGGTACTTGGACCAGTGCTTTTCAGCATCTTCATCAATGATCTGGATGTGGGGGTGAAAAGCACACTGACCAAGTTCACCGATGACACTAAGCTCTGGGAAGTATAGCCACGCATCAGGGTAGGCTGACGATCCAGGCAGACCTAGACAGATTAGTTGGATGGATGGACCAGAACTAGAAGCTGTTCAACACTGAGAAATGTAAAGTGCTCCATCTGGGGAGGAAAAATTTGTAACAAACTTACAGGCTCAGTGGTGCTACGCTAGCTAGCACCATGTCTGAAAGGGACCTAAGGGTCATAATTGACCATAAAACGAATATGAACCACCAGTGTGATACTACAGTTAGCAGGGCAAACGATACTCTGGCACACATCAACCAATGTATCTCGAGCAAAACTAAGGAAGCTATTCTCCCACTTGGCATTGGTGAAGCTGCAGCTGGAGTACTGCATCCACTTCTGGGTGCAACACGTCAAGAAGGATGTGGAGAAGCTTGAGAGAGTCCAGAGAAGAGCCACTTGAATGATTAGAGGCCTGAAGAGCAAGCTATACGAGGAAAAGCTGACAGATACAGGACTGGTCAGCCTAGAAAAGAGAAGACTTCAGGGGGATTTGGTGGCAGTTTACAAATATATTAAGGGAGAGCAGCAGGGGGAGGCGAACAACTATTCACCAAAGCACCCCAGGGGAAAACCAGGAGCAATGGTCATAAACCCCTACAAGAAAGTTTCAGACTGGACATAAGGAAAAACTTCACGGTTCATGTGACCAGACTATAGACTAGACTCCCAGCAGAGGTGGTGCAAGCACCTACCCTGGAGAGCTTCAAAAGGAGACTGGACGCACACTTTGCTGGGGTTATTTGACCCCAGCAGTCTTTCTTGCCCAGAGTTGGGGGGCTGGACCTAATGATCATATGAGGTCCCTTCCAGCCCTAAACTTCTGTGGATCTGTGAACAATGTAGATAGAATATAACACAGGCATGTATCATTGAGATTTTGAAAACCAAGCAGGGAGCTGGGTGTATAACACATTCCTTTCAATGGAAGTCATACAGCTACATTTTTTAATTGCCTTAGAAAACTCTCTGAATATGATTCTGCACATACGTACGTGAGAGTGCCGGGATATATGTGGTTGTTCAATAATGCAGTCTGCTAAGCTGGATGTAATTATAAGCATCTCTTTTATCCTTTGCTTCCCTTAGCCTTATCCCTGCAAATATTTTTATGCTCTTCACATTATGGGGAATAGCCTTTCAGTTCCTTCCCACTGAAATGAGGGTTGAAGGTTTACTGTTTCAGCACCATGGGAAAAATAATTTGCCCCTAACATATGTTTTATCAGGAGTTCTCAAAGCACTTCACAACTAGGCAGAGGAGCTGCACTGTTCAGGCCATTCTACAAAGGGGGAAAACAAAGCACAGTGCTGTTACGGACCGACTTGTGCCAGGTGCTTGGCACAATCAGTAAAAGAACCCTGATGACAACCAATAATGCATTGCCGTAATATGAACTGTAATAACAGTGAAGTGCCATGCCTGAGGTCAGACAGAAAGGCAGGAGCACAGAAGGAAACAGAACTTCCAAGTCTAGTCAGAAGCATCCAGTTCCAGTTATCCATCAGTTCATGCAAGGCCCCGTTCATGGCTTTTGTGATTCACTAGGTCTCTGAAGCCTTGTATCTTCTACCCAGGAATAACTTTTATGTCACTGGCCCGGCCTGAAAGGACATTTCTTAATCCATGCTGGCACCAGGAGAGAATGCTGAGCTCCCCAGCCTTGCATAGTGCTCAGATGATTAGCATCCATCAGCCAAAGCACAGCAAAGGGCACAATTTTGGACCCAGTGCACAACCTTCTCCCTCACAAGAGTCCTGTTTATTGAAAACAGATGCCACATTAAATTGAGCAGTATTCCCCAGGGAAGCCATCTGACAGCAATTAAACAACTGTCAGTTAATAAACTGAACTCAGGTCAGCACTAGTGAGCAGTGGGGCCTGCAAAAAGCACCAACTGTCTGCTCTGCAAATGCATCTCAATCAAGACAGGCACTTGGCCTGAGAGCTCAGCAACTGTACCCTGAGCTCCCCTGGAGGCATGAAGGGACCCTGTTTCTTCTGAGCTCAGCTCCTGGATTGCTCTGCTTTCTGGTGCTGGGGGCATCAGGTGCGAGGCTGCACTGATGAGGCTCACAAGCCAGAGACAAAGACACCATTTAGACTGCTGTTACAGTTATCCCATCTTGTTGATGAATAGTTTGGAAGAGGACTGCCTCCTTTCCCCTAGGAGCAAGCTTTATGTTGTCATATTGCCTGGTCTGTCTTCTGGTGGGACCTCAGACACTCCAGATAGATTACCAGTGCTGTGTTAGGACACCATCGTTAACCAGTCCTCACCCTGGCTTAGAGACAGCATCCACCTTGATTAATAAAACAGAATGCAGAAATAGTGAAGATCTATTTCTATTTTCAGCCACAAAAAAAGAAATTCCTGTTTCTTTATAGGAGAACACTAAAGAACAATATCTAAAGAAGCCTTCTAAATCTATTTGATGCAACCCCCCTGGGCCCTTCTCCCCCTGCTTCAGGCACCCATGTAATCAAGGCAGGGTTTGGCCCATAGAAGTGAGTAGAAGCAGTGTTCATGTTCTAAATAAAGATTCCTGTCTCCAAAACAATGAGCCCCCCGCTTCCATGGATGGGCTGCTGCCTGGATTACTTTTGGCTATGAGACCCTTGATTTACAGAGTCTGGATGCCTACACATTTTAAGGGCAATCCCCATAAAATCAACTAAAGCCAATTTCTGTCTGGCCCCACAGATCGATCCTCGACTTTCCTGCATTATCACACTGTTTAGCTAGCTCACCACCCATTCCAACTCTCCCAGCTCCACCCATGCCACTCCAGTCAGTCTTCACAGGCCACACTTCCATCTTTCTATCCTAGAAGCCACACACAATTCACGCACACCCTTTCCCAGAGCACTCAGCCGATGTTGCTTGTAAATTGGCCGCCCACGAAGGGTGGCCCATCCTCTCTCTAATTCTACTTGTCATGTCATACTTCATTATAATTAGCTGCCCCAGTAAATGTATTTGCCAATCTTCTCACTGGCATTACTATTAATCCTGAGCCGCTTCCCTGGCCAACCCATAGCCCATGAATTTCACTTCATCTTTAATCCTGCCTCCCTGCTCCTCAGCTCATCTAGCAGTCATTTCCTTTATCTACTCAAGGTCTCTTCAAATCAATACAAATATATTACAATCATTTAGGAAAGGAAAGTACCAGGTAGGTTTTCCTCCCCCTTTCACCTTCCAAGTTGGAGCCTAAGCAGGTATCACTGACACTTGAACATTTCTCAATAAAGTAACACTGCTCTCTACTTGAACCTTGCTTCCCAAGTCCCACTGCAGCTGCCCAAGGAGTGCAAAGGTCTCCCCTCCACAAAGACGGATGTGCATTCATATGAGGAACAGCCCCCACTCCCTTCCCCAAGGCAGCATGGGGTAGCAAGTCAGTATTACATAGTTATCCTGCTCTGACAGCTACTGCACTAAAAGCTATCTTGATGGAACAATACTTCCCCAGGCTGGAGTATGTTGTCTAAAAGGCAGAAAGTGGCTGGTATCACCGATGGAACGACTATTATGTGAGGTGACTTTCAACACCTGTTTCTTCTCTGATGTTTGCTGGTCTCCAAGGGGGAAGGGACAGTTCTACATCACAACACCATGATCCAAGCCTATTCTATAAGGAGCATAAAAAAAAAAAAGGATTTCCCACTGAGTTCAAGGAAAATTCACATCCAGATAGAAACTTTTCATTTGGGCTCAGTTCTAACTTACCTCTTTCTCTCATCTCCTCTTACTCCATTCTTAGGCCAAAACCAGTGAAGAATTACAAGCTCCCAAAACAAATACTGTCTGCTTAGCTCCTTATTGCTATTCAAGAAGTTAATGTGCTTTTGTGTGTGGGTATATATACAACATACACACAGACACATGCTCTCTCATGGTAGGGCTGCTTTGGCCATTCCTGTTTTAGCCTCTATCTGGATTAATTTGTGCAACAGGGCAAGAAAAGTTAGTCATTTATTTAGAAAAGTTCTATTTTTACCAAAAAACTCATCATTGTTACCAGACTATGTAAGCCTGTGTGAGGCCAGCTGTGCTTTTGAAGTGTTATTCTGACCTCACCTATGCTAAGAGAAGCTTCCTTAAAGTCAAAGGAGTATGCAATGGTGTCAACGAGACTCGAATCCAGCCTTCTCTCTGTGTGGCTTTCTCTAAAAGCTCCCTTAGGCAGATAGTAAGAAAAACCATCAAAGATGTAGGTCTGTTAGAAATCTGAACCCCAACACCATATACGAAGGGACAGTGCTGCAAATTCAGGACATGCAAGGAGTTTATTCAGCTGATTAAGTTCCCATCCTCACTCCAAAAGCCAGCAGGTATGCTTCATTTCAGCTGCGTAGGAGCGTGCCATGGCAATCAATAGCACTGGCGATGCTGAGATGCTTCTGAGCTCCAGGAGTCAGAGGTGAGAGCACTCCAGTATGGAAGGGAGGCTTTCAACTCCCACCAGCGGGCTTTGATTTTCTTCATTGGTCCGTGTGCACAGCTCCTAATTACAAGCTGCTGTTAAGCACTGAGGTCAATTAAAAACCTACAGAAGTAGCTCCCACTCTGAGTTTGAGTTCATGGCTCTCCTCTGCTGATAGGCAAAGAGGGAGAGAGGGACAGACAACAGTGCAAGGAGTACTCAGTGCACAAGCATGCAGCCCTCTGAGAAGCAAAAGCCTTAGAAGATGAGAGTACCAGCTTCCTAAATGGAGTCGTGTGTGAGCTCCAGAATGGTCCCTTCTCTTAGGGACTGCCTGGCCCTCTTGTTTACTCTCTACCTCTCCTCCTTAGAGCAAAGACTTTGGCCAAATCATGCAATACAAGGGTGGGATTTACTTGTGAAATTCTGCTCTGGGGCCACATTCAGACTATTCTGATGTTCAGGTGCATTCAAGCCTGGGTTTTCAGTTTTAGGAGACTTCTGGTAAACAGGGTTGAATTCAGGGCTTTAATAAAATCGCAAACTTAGTGATTATGGGATTCTTGCCAAAAGCTTTGCCTAGCTTTGTAAATAACCTGGCCATTTTGATTAAAGTGAATGGGCATTATTGATTCAGACTTTGGCAAAGCTCACTGACTCAAATAAAAAAAAAAGAAAAGAAAAGAAAAGAAAACTAAGTCAAATAGAGCTGGAGAGATTTGAAAACTTCACAAGTCCCGAGCCCCTTTCCTAATTACGGAGTAGTCCCACTCACTGCAACCATATTTTGTCAAGGACAAATAAATAAAAATTCCCTCCTACACTAAGACTTTTCATACCAAAGTCACTCCAGAGCAGATGATAATATTAAACCTATTATTCAGCTAGACCTGTGCCCTTTTGAATGCACCTATGCTGTCAATGCATTATGTCTGATGTTCTTGCCAACTCAGGACTGGTCTTTCCAAGAATAGGTGGATTCCTCCGTCATGTTACTAACACATTATGACTGGCACTAGAGAAGACTGCAAGAAGACAAGGCAGTTTGGAGTTTCACACGTATTATCAAGTCGAGATAAACCCAAAAGTTTTACCCTGATCTGCTAAGACATGTGAAAAAGCTGCAAATGGGCTTGTCTTGCTGACATCTTTACTTGCTGTTAGTTAACTTATCACTGGGTAAGAACACATCTTGTTTTCCTGCTGAAGAAAAGCCTTCAATGATTTGCACATGCACCTGCCACTGTATGCACTCAAGGCTGATCTGTGCCAATGCATCAAGTGCTGACCATGCACAAATTGTCTGCATACTCTGAAGATGCTCAGCCTGCAACATCTATAAAGGCAAATCCCTGGTTCCTCTGTACAGCTCTTGGCAATATTGGGGGCTGAAGTTGGTTCAAAATAGGTCTCAGTAAATGGGCAATTATATAGTACAAGTTGTGATAAAGCATTAGAAGTGCAAAACTTAAGAGAAGCTTTTGGGATTAACCTCTTGTACCACATGTGGAAAGAATGGAAAAGGGAATGAGAGGCCATTTTGAGAACCCTGAGGAAATGATCAAGTCCATTTGCCACTATAATTCCTAACAGAATTCAAATGGAAAAATAAAGGAAGTTGGTGAGTGGCAGCTGCCATCAGCCTTTCCTTACTCATACACGAGCTGCAATCACAGCAAGCCTCAAGGGCTTGTACATGATGACCATGAGTAAAAAGGTCAATCAGGAAAGCCCACTCCCCTCATGCAGGATGAATCTGTCTGAAGCAAAGATACAAACAAAAATCAGATCACCACACGTTCCACTTTAGAAAACTGCAGTGGAATAGAGCTACAAAATTGGATTTTTTTCATACCTTTGAAAATGGAGAATTAGTTCAGACCTTAAGGACTGCATGTCAAAGCAAGGCAAAACCTGGAAACTAAACAATGCTGGAAAGTCACCAAGGCAGGGGTCTTGCCATCTCCTGCATGTATGTAGGACAATGCTTGCTGTTCTTGACCCTCACATTACAGGAGTGCTTGGAGGCCAACCAAGTGAGGGCCTCATTGCACTTAGTTGCTATACAAACTTATAGCAGATGACAGTCCTTCCTCAAGTCCTGAGCTCCTTCTCCATCTCTCATCACTCCCACTTGCTTTGTTTGCCTGCTGTGCTCTGATGTAATAAGTGATGCTGTAAACTCTTTGGATTCCCTTCACTGGAGCCCTTGTGATCTATAATACAAACCATGGCCACCCTAGTATGGGGAAATAAGAAGTCTTCGTTCAAGCAAGATGCTCCTCATCCAACCATTTTACAGCAACTGGAAGGAGCCCAGATAGCATTGCTAATTACTTCTCCTGTTCCTTTCTACTCTCTCAAAATACCACCCTCAGCAGAAGAAACCTACAATTTATGCTACCAAATAAAAAAAACAACAACAACAACAAATACAAGGGAAGATGGGTTTTGATAGCAACATTAGCAGAGCCCTGCTAACAGCAAACACAATAGGGCATTCAACCAGCAACAATCGCCTAGCACAGGGGCCTCTAGTAGGCTTGAGTCATGCAGAGAGTGGGGGTGGTTTCCATGATGGGCTATTTTAAAAATATACAGGTAGGAACAACCTCAGGGCACATACAAGAATTTCATTTCCAAGTGCAGGGTAAATCCTGTTAGGTAGAGAGAATTTGTTATCCTCTGTCTTTGAAAGAAGGAGAGCCTGCAAAGGAATAAGAAAGTGTTTCCTTCCCATAAGCAGTTGCTGAACTTTGCATCAAAGGCCTTGCCCATCCCTGTAGGCTCGTCTAATCCTCTGATATGAAATTCTCCAACCTCACTGAAACCAGGGAGTGTATGAGCTTACAAGGCACATTGAGTTTGACTGGAATAAATAACACAATGGCTATGTCTACATCAGAAAGGAATGCCCAATGAAGCTCCTCAGAGAAGTGTGGAACATCTGCTCCACATGCTACTCCTGAATGGGATGGGATGTAGCCAATGTATGGCTCTGTGAGGAGCATATTCTAACATACTAAGGAAGCTGACTATGTAATTAGTGATAAGATGTTTGATTATATTCTTAGTTATAAGTGCGTACCGAACTTCCAGGAATCCACAGCTGAACTGAAAGGAAAAATGATGGATAGAACTAAGTAGTAGACAAAAGAAGGGGACTACTATGAATATGTTAGCATAAGAAGAAAGGTGGAGATGGTAGGAAGAAAACTGGAATGCCAACCACTGGGCTCCAGTATGTCTAGAAAAACCCACTAAGAATGGACTATGGGTAAACAAGGAATGCAGGTGTTGCTTTTGGGGAAAAACTAGATAGGTATGTAGGTAGATCTGATCTTTTTTTTTTTTTGGAAAATGAGAACTGCAGCAGAAAATAACATAGCGAGAAATCTACAGACAGAAAACAGCAAGAAAAAGAAATTCTTTGCTCCTATTAGTTGGATCTATTGGAGGCAGATGTCTCTTTTGCTGACCCAGTTGCAAGTATTCTGATCAAATACTTTTACTACTGTAACTGTAAGGTCCTTCAGTGATACAGGCAATCTTCCCTCCCCGCACACTCATTGATCTAGGTGTGGTACTTGTAATCAAGTGAAAATGACCAAACACCAAACATGAGAACAAGTTATGCTCGTGGCATGGGGAATGTGATGGACGCAGTCTGATAGCCGTGTGATCGGTGATCCCAGCCCACGAAAAAACTTCTGCTGTAATGCCATAAGCTAATTGGCTGAGTGACGGCTTGTTCGGAGCACAATCAATGCATGCAGCAGAATCCCCAGCTCATGTAGCCTGTTCAGTGCGCCAAAAGAACTTAATCCTATTGGCTATTCGGGCAGTATAAAAACCAAAAGCCCACTAAAAAAAAGAGGGACCCGCGCGATATCAGAGAGGCCTGATCACCCTCACTGGAGGTCCTGCATCCACGAAATCCCTTCCCCCTGGAAGCCCCCATCACAACCGAGTATATCATTCCGACATTTTTAGAGCTCGAGTTACCGATAACCACAATCTTGAAGTTGCTGTAAAAGAAAACCACCTATACGAAAGAGTGAGTAAAGCATTTATTTGCTATACTGCCTCTTGGGTTGTTTTCTGTCCATGGGAAGAGAGATAAGAGAAGCAGAGATAAGGTCCCGTAACCCTTTCATCCCTGGCCTGTTTGCACAGCACCTTTCTGGGTCCAACCACCCACCATCAGGTTGGTCAGTACTGAATGGCCCTGGGGACATCTCTCAGAGAAGCATTTACATCTTTAGAAATTGTTTGTTCGCTGCCTACAGGGTCTGTCTTGTTTTTATGTGGTTCCTTCAACCCCAGGAAGAGCAGTCACATTGCTCCTGGGACCTAAAGGTGACCTATACATGTGCTCTAGGGTATGTGGGTGGGGAGGGGCAGGGGGCATTTTAATTAGAGTGGTACTCAAGAGCCACTTTAATTAAAATGCCTGAGCATCTTGTATGTTCAGCATCCTGCATTTCAAAATGGCAGGGGGGGCACTTTACCCAAAGCTCGTTCAATGATCATTAGTTAAGGTGTCCCCACCAACATTTTGAAATGCAGGATGCTGAATACATGAGGGAGTAAGAAGGCGGCACCAGGTAATGTGGGGCCCCTACAGGACAGGCTTGGCAATCTGGCGATTGCAGCAAAGGAAAAAGCTGATCTCTTCAATAAGTTCTTTGCCTCCATATTTCTGAGCAGGGACAATCTGCCATGCCTAGGGTCAGAGACAATCTAGATAGGAAACTCTTGGAGGGGCTGGACATGTATAAATCAGCAGGTCTGGATGCTTTTCATCCCAAAGTACTGAGGGATTTGGAGGGGGTCATAGCAGAGGCCCTGGCATAGCTGTACAACCGCTCGTGGTGCTCTGGCCAGGTCCCAGAGGACCGGAAAAGGGCCAATGTGGTCCTCATTTACAAGAAGGGGAGAAAGGACGACCTGGGTAACTATAGGCCAGTTAGTCTCACCTTGGTCCTGGGGAAGACCTTTGAGAAAATTATCAAGGAACAGATCTGCGGGGGCCCAGCATGGGAAGTAATGCTCAGGGGCAACTAACACAGGTTCACTGCAGGCAGATCCTGCCTGACTAACCTGGTTTCCTTTTATGACCAGGTCACAAAGTCCTTGGATGCAGGCGCTGAGGTGGCTGTTGTCTACCTGGACTTCAATAAGGCCTTTGACACTGTTTCTTACCCCATGCTCATAAAAAAAAAACCTAAGTGACTGCAGCATTGATGCCTACACAGTCAGGTGGGTGGCAAACTGGCTTGATGGTCGCATCCAGAAAGTGGTGGTAGACAGGTCATTTTCAGCCTGGAGGGGTGTGGGCAGTGGAGTACCCCAGGGCTCGATCCTCAGGCCTGTGCTATTCAACATCTTTATCAGAGACTTAAGAGGTGGGCATGGAAAGCACGCTGTCCAAATTTGCTCGTGACACAAAGATGTGGGGAGAAGTGGGCACGCTGGAGGGGAGGGACTGAATCCAACTAGATCTGGACAGGTTACAGAGGTGGGCGGATGAGAATAGGATGGAATTCAATGCAGACATGTGCAAGGTGCTGCACCTAGGGAGAAGGAACCTGCAACACACCTATAGGCTGGGGAACACCCTTCTCAGCAACACAGTAGGCTGAAATGGATCTTGGAGTCATCGTTGACTTCACGATGGACAAGAGCTGCCAATGCAAGGAAGCCATCAGAAAGGCTAACTGTACCTTGTCGTGCATCTACAGATGCATCACAAGCAGGTCCAAAGAGGTGATCCTCCCACTCTGTGCAGTGCTGGTCATGCCGCAGTTGGGAGTACTGCATCCAGTTCTGGGCGCCGCACTTCAAGAGAGATGTGGCTAACCACGAGAGGGTCCAGAGAAGGCCCACTCGCATGGTCAGGGGGGAGCAGGCCAAGCCCTACGAAGATAGACTAAAGGGCCTAAATCTACTCAGCCTCTACAAGAGAAGACTGAGAGGGGATCTGGTGGCTGTCCATAAACTCACCAGGGGGCTGAGGCTCTGTTCCCCCAGGCACCTCCTGGGATAACAAGGATAACAGCCACAAATTGAGTGAGAGTAGGTTCAGATTTGATATCAGGAGGCATTACCTGACAGTTAGGGCTGTAAGGCTCTGGAATGGGCTCCCAAGGGACATGGTGCTCTCTCCTACCTTGGGGGTCTTCAAGAGAAGGTTGGATAGATATCTGGCTGGGGTATTATGACCCCAGCACTTGTTCCTACCCAGGGCAAGGGGTCAGACTTGATGATCTATTCAGGTCCCTTCCCACCCTAGAAACTATGACACTATGACACTATACTGCAGCATGCTGGAGCGTTCCAGTTAAAATGCTCCAGCAGACTTGATTAATTGAGTCTGCTCCAACGCATTCTAATCAGAACACATTGAGGTGCACAGCCCCACCAGGGGAGATGCCTTGTTGGACCTGGTGCTGGCCACGGGTGACGACCTGGTGAGGGGGCTGCGGGTGCTGGATCACCTGGGA
>JAGPOW010002138.1:415361-428548 GCA_030014935.1 Caiman crocodilus | reverse complement strand
TGGCCCTGCTTCCAGCTGTGGAGCACTGGGGCAGCCAAGTGCAGACCGGTCACCTGGAGCCCAGTGGCACAGTGAGTGGGGCACGGACCTGCCACAGTGGGAGCACAGGGGTCCAGCTGCCCAGTGAGGGACCAGGAAAGAGTGGGACTAAAAGGGTTCGGCAGCCCAGTGAGGGGTGAGAATAGCCAGGACCAGCAAGGTGCCAGGAATAGTTCAGTGGGAACACAAGATTTCAGAGGCCCAGCAAGGGGCCAGGAACAGAGAGAGGCCAGCAGGGTCTACAGGCCCAGAGAGGGGCCATGTGAAAAAAACAAAGGGTCTGGCAGCCCAGAGAGGGGTCAAGAGTCAGACCACGGGGCCTAGCAACCCAGAGAGGTGCTGGCTGACAGACTGAAAAGGTCTGAGGACCCAGGAAGGGGCCAAATGAGAAACCAAGGGATCTGGTAGCTCGAAGAGAAGTCAAGAAAGAGGTTGAGGGGTCTGGCAGCCCAGAGAAGGGCTGAGAGAGGGACTGAGGGGCCTGGAGACTCAAGTGAGGCTGTGCAAGAGACTGAGCAGACTGCAAGAGACTGAAGTCAGAAAGGGGGCTGCATGAGAGACTGAGGGGTCTGAGGGCCCAGAGGAAAGCTGCATGATTGTAGGTGTGTGACAAAGAGAATATTCACGATGATACCATCTGTGAGGCATGGGCATAGTGTTGGGAAGGTATGGAGCCATGCAATTAGCCCATAAGGCAAAGGACCATAGCCACCAGGTGGTCATTAGAACAAGGCCAGGTCTGGGAAGCCCTGGGGCAGCCTCCCTTTTATCACAATAGAAGACCTCAAGGCGTAGCAAATAAGTGAACGGGAGACTATTCCCAGAGGGAGCAGTGCAAAGATTTTTTTGGGCCTCCAGGGGCTTATGGTCACCCCCTGGGGATGCCACCTTGCTACAGGTCTTTTGCTATGTCTAGCAATGTCTAGCTATGTCTAGGTCATCCATGTTTCTGAGCCATATAGAAGAGTGGATAAAACAGGACTCACAAATATGGATCTTCACTTTAGTTAACAGTTTGTTATTGTTCCAGGCTGTGCCTTGCAAAAGACTAAAGTTCCTGGCTGCTTTGCCAATCCTACTAGCGAGCTCAGCATCAAGATCTACATTGCTGGTAAAAGCAGAACCAAGGTAGAAAAATTGGTCAACATCATCCAGTTGAGTACCATCTAGGGTGATATCTGGAATTGGTTCTGAAGAGCCTTGGTGCATGATAACAGTCTTCTTCAAACTTATTGCTAGCCCAAAGATTTTGCCTGAGTCAGACAACTTGGTAATGAGATGCTTGTTGTAGGGCGTCAACACTGTGAGCCATAAGGGGTGCATCATCTGCAATCAACAGGTCCCTTATGATGATCTGTTTCACTTCTATCTTAGCTCTGAACCTTCAATGTAAAACAGTCCTCCATCATGTCTAGTGTGGAGACAGACACCCTCTCGAACATCACAGAATGTGTGCTGAAGCAGGAATGAGAAGTAAATATTAAACAATGGGGGAGCTAGTATGCAGCCCTGCTAAACTGCACTGTTGATGTTGAATGAATCAGACTCTTGGTTTCCATAAGTTAGTTGCCTTCATGCCATCTCGTGTAAGGATTTCACAAGGTTTAGCAATATAGGTGGACAACCAAGTTTCTTCAGAACAGTGTAAAGCCTTGACCGACTAACTGTATCAAAGGCTTTCGTTAAATCAATAAAAGCCACGTAAAGTGGGACATGCTTCTTCCTGCACTTTTCCTGCAGTTGTTGTATACAGAGAAGACCATGTCTGTTGTGGACCTTTGTGAGCAGAAGCCACACTGGCTCTCAGGATAGATTCTTTCGGCTAATGTTTGAAGTCTAGGTAAAAGCATATGGCTTAAGATTTTCCCCACAATGTTGAGGAGAGATATACCTCTGTGGTTATTACACTCACTTCTGTTTCCTTTGTTTTATGGAGTTGGATGAAATCAGCATCCTTGAAATCTTGTGGAAGTTTTTCCTTCCAAAAGAATAGCGGTACCTCATGTAATTTTTGCAGCAAATCTTTGTTTGCACATCTGTAAAATTCAGCAGGTAAACAGTCAGAACCTGAACGTTTGTTATTGGGAATCCTTTTGATGTATTGCCCAAGTCCCTTTAATGTAGGTTTGACATCCAGCAAAGTCATAACTTCAAACCCAGGCAATTCATCTAGCACACAGTAGTCTACTACATACTCCTTTGAGTAAATCATTCCATAGTGCTCAATCCACCTCTCCAATTGCTTCTCCATATGAGTTATGATATTACCATCCAGGTCTTTCAGCAGAGCTGTCTTGTGCTTTGTCAGCCCAATGGCCTTTCTAATGTCCTCATACCACCATCTACTGTTGCCTGTGTCAGCTGCCTGTTGGAAGCTGTCACAGAGACCCAGCCAAAATTCTTGAGCACTCCGCCTGGAAGCTGTCTGAACAGTCTTATGAGCTTCTCTTAGGTTGCTGAGTGAATCAGTAATAGGAGTAGACTTGTAGGTGATTAGGGCAGGTTTTTTTCTCTCAATGAGTGGTAGCAGTACCCTTGAATGGTCTACAGACCAATCAATGTTTTTCTTAGTACTCTTTCCAAACTCTCGATTTTCACATTGTACATACTTGTCTCTAGGACTTCCAGTGCATCTGATGCAGTTTCACTGATTCCAGCTGACTGCTACTTTTTCAGTGAAAAGTCATTTCTTGCCAGGATCATTAATTTGGCCCAAGTCAAAATGAGGTTGTCTGGCAGGTTTATTGTGGTGGGTCTTCTTAGCTTGAAATTTCACTTTACAGAAGACAAAAGCATCTGTGTCACAGTCTGTGCTTTGAAAGGATTGTGTATGCAGGATATCTTTCAAGTGTGTAGGTCTTGTCAGTACCAAGCCCAGCTGATGCCAGAACTTGGACTTCAGGTGTCACCATGATGTTCTTCTTCTAATGTTATCAGCAAAGAAGGCGCTGGTCACCAATAAGCCTCAACTGGCACATAGTACAAGAACTCTCTGACCATTCTCATTCATATGTTTATTGCCATGACTACCCAGAATCCCAGGCCAGATCTCGGCTCTGGACCCAACTCATGAATTGAAGTCTCCAAATACTAGAATGGGTTCCTTCCATGGAATCCTGCTGATCATTTCTTCCAGCTGTTGATGGAAGCTGTCCTCCTCCTCATCACTAGCTTGCAGAACTAGAGCACAGGCAATGACAAGGTTGATGAATCCCTTCTGTAATTTAATTCCAAGTATCATGGTACATATAGACACTGCAATCAGAGCTTCACACAATGACATATGTTTATAAGCAAAACATATACCATGTCTCTCCTTACTCCTTCAGGTTTACCATGCCAGTAAATGGTGTAGTCCTCCTTTATGAAGCCTTGGTATGGTAGAACCAGCAGGAAAAGAGGGGAAGAAGCCCCACTCACAACCCCACCCTGGTCACCTGATTCCCTAAGACGTACCAGGTGTCTGGTCCCAACATGGGATCAGAAGAGCTGGGACAGCACCTCTGCTTATCCACAGAAACTGGTGCTGGAGACATTTGCCAGCTTAAGCCGGCAGCTCTACGAGGGGCATGCCCACTGCTCCTTAGATGTCCTCCCAGGTGAAGCAGGAGCCATTCTCCCTTATAGTGGGAGTGAGCAGCTCCAGCTGTGTGGTGGAAAAGGCAGGCAACTGGCCCAGGGAACCAGCCATAAGCCTCAAAAGCTTCCAGGAAGCAAGATGCAGTGGTGAGCCAAAGAGAGAGCATGCCAGACAATGGACTGGTGAGGAAGAGTCTGTCTGCTCACCTTTATTTGTACTGATAAGGAACAGACTCGTGGGGATACCAGGAGCCAAATCTGGCACTTTCAGCCATGATGGTGGGTGCAGATTTGACTGTGACTGATTACAACTCCGGAGGTATGAGGCAGGAATGTCAGGGCAGAGGACAGCCCACACTTGGCCACTAAGGCCAGATGACTGGATAGCAAACCCTACGAGGGACAAGCTCAAAACCCCTAAACACCAACAAGAGACTTTAAAGAACTCAGACACCGAGCCTTTGAGGTGACAGAGGCTTGATTACACAGTCCCAGAAAGCTGAGTTTCCCGAGCACTACCAGGAGTAACTAGGAATAACAGCCATAAGTTGACTGAGAGTAGGCTCAGGCTAGACATCAGGAGGCGCTACTTCACAGTAAGGGCGGCTAGGATCTGGAACCAACTTCCAGGGGAAGTGGTGCTCACTCCTACCCTGGGGGTCTTCATAAGGAGGCTGGATAATCACCTAGCCAGGGTCATTTGACCCCAGCATTCTTTTCTGCCCATGGCAGGGGGTCAGACTTGATGATCTGCTCAGGTCCCTTCTGACCCTACCAACTATGAAACTATGAAAGAGCCGCAATATCAATTCTGAAACATGCAAGCTCATTACTCAACTTGGCTATTTTCCTCAGATCTGAATACAGATCAAAGTCATACTCAGGGGCCAAAGTTCATATATTCCAGCAAGCAATTCTGTATAAAATCACTTGAGCCAGGATGCTTGCAGTGAGACGAGGCTCATTTGACCCACCTTTTCTAGGGCCACCCTCATGTGAGGCAAGCAGGCCATCCCTAAACAGGGCTGCTTGGAAATCTTGGTAGCTGCCTCAGGGCCCTTATGGCTCTCTTAGATCTCTGCAACCATCTTGCCAAGACCTTCAGGACATATACCTAGGCAGAACTATGGGGGAGCGGAGGTTGCCATAAGCCTGTCGTTCCCCCTTTACACCACTGAGCCAAAATCCAAAGGCCAGAACAAGTTTAGACATTCAGTGACACAGAAGTTATAGTTTCTGCTAGACTGCAACCTGAATAGAGCTGCTAACTGCCTGCTGCTTCAGCCTGAGTGCCTTTTCTGCAGGGGTGAGGTCTTAGCCTTTCTTCAACCAAGAAGTGTCCACAAGGCAGCAGTGGATGCAGTTTAATGTCATGCCCAGGACCCCTTCCAAAATGTAACCAGGGAGTGAGTTCAGTCTAGAATCAGTAGTT
The DNA here is from genome assembly GCA_030014935.1 of Caiman crocodilus. NCBI lineage: Eukaryota > Metazoa > Chordata > Crocodylia > Alligatoridae > Caiman > Caiman crocodilus. The sequence continues at coordinate 423,498 of JAGPOW010002138.1, read as the reverse complement.
GTATGAGAACCCAGTGGTGTACTCTCTCTGGAAGGTATCACAGGGAGACTTCCTGATGAAATTTCCTCAATGAGCACTCTCAGAAATGTATTAAGCAAAAGTTGCTACTTTCACTGATCAAGATCTGGGCTAGAGACAGAAATTACACAAAAACTGATACAAGTGATCAAAAATCAGTTCAAATCTGTAACACAAGAGAAGTCCAGTGCACATAAACCACTTTCAAAGTGGATTAAACCAGTTTAAGATAAACATGGAGAGATGTAGTATCAGACTTAACTGGTTTAGATTAAATCGTTTTATTGTACTTCTGTCCCAGATCCCCTCCAGATTCAAGTTAACTCACAGTCCCCCAGCATCCCAGGATGTTTTGCACCTCCCCTACACCTCCTCTCTCAGGTGGGTGGGCTAACTTTGGCCCAAGCAGTCTGCTCCAGCCAAGCAGGGAGGCATGTTCTAGCACTCCCCTGGCTTCTGGCCTGGACCACTGCAAAAATGTGTCTGCATTTGCAGAATCAAAAGTGAAAGTATGTTTGCTTGCTTACCGGTTGAATCTATGAAGCTTAAACTAACCTGTGAAGACTGAATTGATTCATCCTTGGGCTTTTTGACTGTCTGTACTTAGAACAGCAGATAATTCCCTTCACCCCCAACATCTTGTGGGCTTATTCTTAATGCAGATCTTCTGATCACAACTCTAAGTAGAACATCCCTACATAGTCTGACCACATAGAGAACATGTAAGGGCATACCGTTTAAAGCAAGTGCCTCACAATACCTCAGAAAACTATGTGCCAAAATAACTACAGAATAGAACTTTATGTGAATCAACCAAAACACAAATAAATAAAACTCATGTAGGTCTGAAACTAGCAGAAGATCCTTATGTGCCCTGAAAAATAGAGGTGCACTGATACATTGGTTCATATCATTTCAGCACCTATAAAAGGAAAATTGACATAATCAGCAATCAGCTTTTTTTGAATGATGTGACTGATAATGTCACTGATAACTGTTGAGTGCATGTGTACAGCCATAGCATGCATGCAGCCAGCCCAGCAGCTTGGAGATTAGCATTGGGCTGGTAAGTCTGCTGGACGGAAAGGGGTAGGGGGAGGAAAGTGGCATGGGGGAGGCAGACTGAGGCCCCACAATGAGGAAGAGAGTGGGGTTGGAGCAGGGACAAGTGATGTCCAGTCAGGGCGGGGCACAGGACACAGCTGCGAGCTCCTTGCCTGTGGGACATAAGGAGAGGGGGCAGCTCCCACTTCTGCATGCACCTCTGGGGAAGGCATGGGGGGCACGTGCCCCCTGGATCTGTGCGTGGGGCGAGGGCAGGCTGGGGCCCTTGATGGAGGTATTGGGCCAGGGCTGCACTCGGGCCGGGTGGCGATGGTACTGGGAAAGGGGCTATGAAGGGGCTACAGCCACCCCAGAATTTGCTGTAGACCCCCCCAAACCTCCCCTCCCAGTGCTGCTGCTGCCCACCCCAAGCACAGCCCAGCCCAACCCCCCTACTGAGAAGAGCCCAACACTGCCCCGGCCCCAGACTGCAGTGGCAGTCTGCCCTTGTCCCATGCCCAAATCCGGGGGGCACCCCCCCATGCCTCCACTGGAGGTGCAAACAGTGGCAGGAGCCCCCCCCCCACATACACACACACCCTGGATGAGTCGCTTATGGCTCTGTCCCACACCCCACCACGGCAGGGCAGCACCTGCACCTGTACCAGCCCCAGCCCTCCTTCACCATGGGGACCTCAATCTGCCTCCCCCCACCCCATCCCTTCCCTCTTCCCACCCCTTTCCTCCCAAAAGACTTACCAACTGGACACTGCATTCCAAGCTGCTGGGCTGCATATCGGCAATCTGATTGGTATCTGCCAATATGGCTCATTAATAATCAGCCATTAGTATCAGCACAAAAACCTCTGCCAGTGTACCCCTACTGAAAAAATATTCTTCCAGAAGGGCACAAGTCATGAATTGAAAAAATAACAATGCAAGCTAATGATACTTTTAAAAGAAGTCCAAACTACAAAACACATTGATCATCAAACCTGCAGAAAGTCAAAAGTCATTGTAAATAACTTAGAGAAACTAAGTAGCAGAACTGGATGTAATTCTTTAACACAAAGGATTTCATCAAAGTAAGGCCTCTTTCCAGGAGGAAATGCTAATGCAGCTTTTTTCTTCATTTTTTTTTTTTTGGCTAAATCAAAACCCACATGTTATGTTTATTCCATTTTTCCACCCCTCATCTCCCTTTACTTGTTTCTTAGGTTTCCTTTGGGTTTTCTTTTGAAAAATGGTTGAAATCCTGTGCTATTCTCTAATCATTTTTGCAAACTAAATTGTTTCAAAAGAATGACAAGGTGCTCTTTGTTTTTTAAAAATAGTCCATTCAAAACTCTGCAGAAGAAGAATATATATTTTTTAATTTGCATTATTGCCTCCTACATTGCAGCAAATATATTTTGCTCCTGGCTTTAAGTTATGGCAAATCAGATTTACATTAGATCTCAGGAAAAAACTTCCTTAGTGTTAGAACACCAAGGCAGTGGAATAAACTGCCGAGAGAAGTTGTACAATCTCCTTCAGAACAGGGTAGTTATGGAAGATCTTGTACAAATTGTTCAATTCACTCCACAACTCTAGCTGCAAAATTCTGCAACCAACAAGCATAATAGAAAGGAAGAGATTAAACACCAGTCACCAATGAGTTAAAATAATCACATTCGAAAGATGCCACAGCATAAACCGACTTCCCTAGTGTTCCTCAAAGTTAACCCTGAAGATATTTCTCACATGGTGTTAAGAACTTGTGATCCTTGTGTTGATACACTCATCTAGCAAAAGTCTAGAGTGGAAATCAGCAGTCCTGTTTATAACAAGAGGGATCACACTATCAGAACACGTTTTACCCCTTAAAAGAGACATTGGTTACACCTACATGTGATATTATTACAATATAATAAATTCTGGTGCAGTTCACGCCAGAATGTATTGTTCCCAGATGCAGTGTTTACATGTGTGCCCAGGATTACAGCACATTGAGCTGGGGCAGTCAGCCTGCCAGCCTGGAGCTGCTCAGTCCTGGCGCAGTGTGCTATGGAGGGTGAGGCTAGCCATCCCCAGTTGCCATCTACTCATATGCTGTGGTGGAGTAAATAACTCTGCTGTAGACTAACACTTGTGTTGGGCAGCACTGTCCTATGGTAGAGTTCATTAGTTTATTCCGGCCTAATAGTACTGCTCATGTAGATGGTGACACATTAATGCAGAGCTAATTAGTCAACTCCACAGTAAAGCATCTTGTGTAGATACACCCAGTATCTCAGAGGCAAATTAAATAGCAGATCTGCTTTTCCAACACTGATCTTAAATAATTTAGTTGCCTATACCTAGACCTCAGACCAACAGGAGAGAAGCATCAGCTGGTATGCAGACAGGTAAGGCTAAGCATCAGCCATATAAAGTGGTTAATGCCACATCTCTGGAGAAATTGGCTGAGGTGATAAAGAAGAGAATACAGAGAATATCTGCCCAAAGGAGTTAAAATAGGCCTTAGTGAAGGCACATCTGTCCAATATAACATACAGTCTCCTCAACAGTGAAATCAAATTGGGGTCATCCTAAACATCACAACTCTACATGCTAGTTATTCTAATAATAAGCAGATGGTTCACAAGATTGAAACCAGCAAACCAATCCAACTGCCAGAACAAGGGAACTAAATCCTCTTCCTGGAATCCTCCTGAAATCACTCCAGACCTAGGAAAAAGCAGATTCCATTCTGAAATATGGTGAATCCAGATAGAAATGTATCTTGTGCTAGACAGCAAACAACATATTCCTTTCACCAGAATTGCCACTGTACTTTTCAAGACTGTTGTGAAGGAGGGAAAAGTTGAAAAGCAACAATCACTTGATTCTAGTGAAGATCCCTCACTATATGGGGTAGCAGATAAATTGCTGAAACACATCAAGTCCTGAACACGTGACGAAGGATAGCTACCATAGTTGGGGGGAGCTGGAACTGAACATGAAGACTCGATTCTCAAAACCTGCCATTCACTCACTGGGCATCACTGGACAAGTTGCAAATTTATGGTTTCAATTTCTAACATGTAAAATAGGGACAATAATACTTTCCTTACAACCCCATTGTAGGTTTAATTGCATACACATTTCCATATGTTTTATGGATGGCAATTGCCATAAGTGTTAAATATTGTTATGCCAACAAGCATGAACAGCGTGTGCCCCTGGTGGCTGGGGGAGCACAGCTGTGGCGGCAGCAGGAGCCTGGTGGCGCGGGAGTCTGGCGGTGTGAGTGGGGAGCTCCTGCAGACGCCACCAGAACTGTTGGCGGTGGGGGGTGGCGAGCTCTGACCACAGGTTGGTGGCCACCGACAGGCACCAGGGGCAATCATGGACTGCAGACACCACTTACAGTGTTAGCAGCGCCTTTTTGCAGGGGTTGCACTGCCACATGCAGGGGATGCGTGTGCACTTGTGTGCACCCCCTGCGTGTCGCCCCTGCCAACAGGTCCTCTTCTGAGCCCAGTTTGAAAGCTCTTGCTTCAGCCATGTCCAAGGAGCCAACTCCACAAGAGGTGAGAAAATAATTGTAACTCTACTTCCTATAGTTTGCACTTGGTAATAAACTGATCTGTTTGCTGAAAACCAGACTCTGGTTTGCCCCATAAGTTAAGGCCTATCCAGGATCAGTGGGCTGTGCTTTGGGTTTGTAGCTCACAATTAATTCCCCATAACCCCCCAACCTGTTTTGGTGCTTAACTGAGAGGATGTTATACAGCTCCTGGCAAAGCAAGATTCTGCTAACTGTCCCAAAACTACATGAGCTCCTGGCTCAACCACTGGTGTAAATATGCAACAGGCACACCATGAACAACGTTCTATCAATGTAAGTTATTTTAATCCAGTGTAGAATCACCCTAGGGAAAATCAGGAGTAAAAATCACATGGGTGTTGGTGTCAATTGTCTGCTTCTACCCTGAGATAACTATTTGCACAATGCAAACTAGTTACTAGATGTCCCACTCCATTGCTACCTCCCCACCCCACCCCACCAATTTCCTCATTAATAGGCTAGAGGCACTGATTCAGAAGGTCATTTTTAGCAATGCTCTGCTCTCCTGGGCAGCCAGAAACTAAATTGGGTGTTTGAAGGAGGAGGGGGCACAAAGGAATGGCAACTCTGAGCCAGCACCAAAACTTTTACAGGCTGAAGCACCTCTCAGCTGTCCCCATCAAGGCTGCAGAGGAACAAAACCCATTTTGACATGGAACTTCTCTGGCCAACTTCTGTTTGGTTTGTGACTCTTCCTGGGCATATAAGGTATGATCCGATGGAGAGGGGCTGATGATTAAGTCTTGGCAAACAGAAAAGGTTGGTGTTAGTTGCTGAAGATGCTAGAGACAAAGAGATGTTAAGGACTAAATGAGGCAGAAACATTTCCAAAAATTTGCAGGGTTCAGCTGCATCCTACCTGCCTGCTTGCAGGACACCTGATATGCTGAAGAGCCCAAAGTCCGTGATCACCACCTTTCCGTTGTCATAGAACACGTTTTTGGACTTGAGGTCTTTGTGAAGGATCCCTTTCGCGTGCAGGTACCCCATGCCCTGGAAGGAAGGAAGGAAGGAAAGGAAAAAGGAACTGAAAGGGAGGCATAAACAAGTTGAACAGTATAAGTCCTCAGGAGAAACACCAGCCTGGGTTGAAGGTGTTTTCTTGAGGAGATGGAACAATAAGAACAGGAGATGGAGATGGCAGTGCTAGTGTCTCTTCCCTAAAAGTACATCTTTAAAGAAAAGACTTTGATAGCCCTTTGATGGTCTGGGTAACTCACCAACATTAGTTCTAATATGGTCTGGGCATAAAATCCCTTAGACAGGTCTGAAAGTTTGGCCTGAGGCTTCTTGATAACATAAGAGGATATTGCCTGTAGAGCTAACTCGGTTAGGGGAGACATCATGCAACAGTCACTATGCCACTAGGATGCCACTTAGTAAAAGGGTCTGGATCATCTAATGCAGAGCTATACAACTTCTGGTGCACTCTCCTGCTGGAACAAGCACATGGATGCTCCCTGCTGCACCCTGCACATGGGCACACAGACTGTGCTGATGCACTGTGCCAGCCTCATGCCATGGGCTTCACTGTCACTGAGGGTTGTGCCAAGCTTCTCTGACCCATTCCCACGGGCAGGGAAGGAAGTAGAAGCCAGAGGGAGGGAGCCCAGAGCCTCCAGGTGCTACTGTTTCAGCAAGAGTGATGGAGAAAGTGGTGGCCAGGGGGGAGCTTGGAGGCCACACATTAACTCCTCATGGTCCATATACAGTTCAGTGGCCACCAGTTGGACAGCTCTGGCCCAATGGAAAAAGCAGGGAATGAGAAGCAGCAAACTTAGGATCTATCCCCAGTACTGCATATGTCTGGTTTTAGCTTATCGGTTTGCCACTGTCTCAGTTTCTCTCTTTAAAATAAGGATGATGATGATAATTCAGGAGCTCAAAGTGGTGCCATGAGGATCATTTAATGTTTACAAACATACAGCTGTGAGACCTTTGGGTGGGTGCTTATAAGGCAGAGTGAAGTTCTATTAGTATTTAGTGACTATTTGTTAAATAGGTGCTGACTTCTTCATCCTAATTAATTTATTGTGCAGAAAAAGTAGCAGCAAAACAGAGCATTAACTTTCCTGTAACTGCAGACAAACTAATGATGATTTTATATCACGTTGCTTTGAGGTTGGAAGCATTAGGGTAATAATTTAAAGCCCTCCATTGCCACCATTATGTTCCCAGACTGAATCAATAATGTTTCCTTGTGTCCACATCATACTATTAATCTAGAGACAAGAGCCGTGTAGCAGGAATCGGGAGTCTCAGCTTAACTTTTTTCCCTATTAAAAGCTATGTGGTATTAAATTGAGATTAATGCTATTGATGTAAAGGAGGATGCAGATGGGAAATCCAAAGTCACCTACATTGGACAGGCTTATTTAGGATTGTTAAACCCAGGTCACAATAGGGTGGCTTTTCTGACTGACTCTTGGGCCAAGATGTTTGACTGTAATGAAAACATCAAAAGAAACCGCACTCTGGAAGGCCTATCACAGGGCCTATCGCAGGGTGCAGGTGGATGAGATGACTGGCTCCATAAGGAATCTCCAAGCAAGAGGAGACTTGACACTTGAGTCCATAACCAAGGTGAATGGAGGAGCAGCCAGCTGCTTCTCCATGAAAATGTCCCTATTCTGCCACTCACAGCCCATGAACACAGAGGGGTCAAGCTAAGGAACACATGATTTTGTGGTCTGTCCTGTAAAACCAAGGGGTCTCATTCCTGTTTATACTAGGTACGTGTCAGGTGAATGGCTTTCTATAGTTCAGTTTCCCCATCTTTAGAAGGCCTTCTTCTAACCCACAAAGCTGGAAGGCCAGTGCTAGCAAGCAGCCTTCTGGGATGCAGGTGCAAGGTGGAAAGAACGAGTCAAATTGGTGTTGGTGGTGAAAGGCTCAGAGGTTTATTGTCACTTAGAACGTAGACTAGCTGGTTGGTTTAGCATTCAGCTCAACTCAGTAAAACTGCCTGGGACAACAGTAGCAACACTATGCATCAGTTAAGCACCCCTCCCTTTCTACAAGAAACAACTTGTACAGTACTTCTATTTACCCCCCAAATACCCAAGTGTTCATGCCAATGCTTACCTACTTTTCTGTTTAGAAATCCATTTCTACTTTTCTTTTGCCAAGTTCATACACCTGGGATCTTCATTTCTTATTTTGGCACTTGCCCTCAATGTTATTTTGCTCCTAACCTTCCCTTTTTTTTGGACCAGCTTCTCTGCTCATTAGTGTTTTCTTTTTTATATATTTCTTATTAGGTCATTCAGCCTCTGCCCATTTTTCCCAAGCTCCCCTCTGAAATCTTAGTTTAACCCAGGCTTGGCATTACTAAAACTCCTGCAATGGCAATATCAACTAAGATCCTATCCAGGAAACACACACATGTCTCCTTGCTAAGAGGGAGGCATACACCAAATGGAAGCAAGGGGTCATTACCAAGAGGGACTATGATACAGTCGCCCGAAGATGTAGGGGGGCAGT
>JAGPOW010002138.1:403325-415261 GCA_030014935.1 Caiman crocodilus | reverse complement strand
TCTGACCCCGGTGCTCTTTCCTGCCAAGGCAGGGGGTCGGACTAGATGATCTGCCCAGGTCCCTTCCGACTCTAGACACTATGAAACTATGAAACATGTACAATGTTAGACTGACCAAACAACTTCCCAATGGCCCTTGTGGCAAACATTAGCTATCTTAAGCCCTCACTACCTAAGGCTGTTTATTATAGCCCAGCTGCCAGGGGGGCAGTCAGCAAAACTTCCACTGCAGTCCTCAGGAATTTACCATAACACATGCTGGACAAGCATGATGTACACAAATGCAGGGTGGAGGAAGCAGCGCTCCGATTTATTCTACGCTCGGAAGTTTTGCTGGCAGAACTTTGTTCATACACAAAGCCAATAAGCCACAGCAGGCAAAACCCTCCACTCTTCTGGCAAAGTTACTCCACCTCTGCCAAATGGTCTAAGATTTCTGCTGCTGTCTGGCAGACTTCTGAAGGTACATATAGGCACTCCTGTTTTATCAGCCAGCTGCTATTGTCCCTTCAGCATTGGGTGCCCTTTCAGAGGGCATTTCATACCTGGTAGCCCAGCAGCTTCTGTGGAGCCACATGAAGTCACCATGTGAGTGTGCACATGCTCCAGCAATTTGGTGGTCATGCCTGTTGGCTGGTGTCAGGCATTCTGCTACTGTGCAAGATGCCTGCACTCAACATTTTCTTCTTCGGCAGGGCCTTGCATTTGCATGAGAGGCTTTGAAACTGGAACTTTGGAGCTGGTCACAGCTTGGAGGGGGATGCAATAATTGTATGCTGAGTTTACAATAGCAGAGGTCATATGCTAAGTCAGTACTTAGCTCCTGGGTAAGCTTGCACACACACCATTGTCACCCTGTTCCTCTGCCACGTGTATGTTTATGACAGGCAGTATATTTCAATGAAAGGAAGAGGTAGTTTTGCAAAGCCCAATTATTTTATAGCCTCCTTAGCAGCTACAAAGTGCCTATAGGAAAAAACAAAGATGCTGTATGCATAAAAATCAAGAGGGCCCCATTCAAACAGGCTGTTCTGTTATTGCGCACAAGGGATATGGTATTTCAGACACTTCCCAAACCCAAGGACAGGAACCTGTGGTGGGAGCCAAACTGTGCTTTCAGATATATGATTCATGGCATCTCATGAGAGGACCTGCCTCTTCATGACTTATTTGCTCTGGCAGCAGGTTGAGACTTGAAGACTGCAGTTTAGCATGAAGGAATTTATCCAACTTGTTGATTAAGCTACTTCTCTACAATGAGATAAAGGCCTGCACTGGTAGGCCAAGCCCAAATTTGTAACCTCTCCTCAGTAGTTTTTATGCCAGATTACATGCCACCTCCCCATGTCTGCCTGTGCATCAACAACAATCCAGAAGTTAAAACTTTGTGGAGCCCAACGCTAATTGGCTCCAGCTTCCTATATATATATATATATGAAAAGTCAGCTCCCCCTGCTGGCTCAGCTTCTTAGACAAATAGCTTGGCTTGGCTAAATAGCATCACCCCAAAAGTCCCATAAAACTAAAGGATCTTTAGTTAGTTAAGGCTGCTAAAAATATAAAGTCATTTTGTTGCTGTGCTTGATGCAGTCAGGATTCCTGTCTGGCCTTGCTCTCACCTATCCCTTTCCTCTCGACTAAGGCTGCACTCTTCCCTTGCTTGGACTGGCTTGGTGCCCAGGGTGGATGCCCCACACGGGGAAAGCGGTGACTTCCAGTTGCTGCTACCACCATAATCACAATAGTGCAGCTGCAGCCAAAGCTGTTATTTTCAGCCCCCACCCTTGTTGCCCTGCCCTAATTACACTACTTGGCCAAACTGTAAGAAATGCCAAGCATGAAAGGTTTGTAAATAATAGCAAGTTGCTGCCCTGTCCAGCTACAAAGCTGCCACAGAAAACTAGTGCTGGTTTAGAAAGAGATGTGCTTTCTTCTACAAGCTGAACTGGACAAATGATCCCAGCCTTGCAGCAATGAATCTCTGGTGTGAAATGCTGCCAAAGTAGCTAAGAAGTACTGTACGCTCCCCTCAGACTAGACAGGAGATGAAAGGAAAGCTTAGGAAGGGCAACAACACTCCCTCTCTTCTGCTAATTATGCAGTGGAACAAGTCAATTAGGATCAGTAAAGAGGAACAGGTGACATTCCCTCCTGCCCTTGGGGAGATGCCCATAGCATCCACAGCGCACTCTGCCCCTGAAAGCCAATGGCCTGAGGAAGTGATCTGCTGTTCCTCATCCCAAATGCAAGAACAATTTGGCGCTGGTGTGTGGGGATGGCAGGGTATCTTAAAACCAGCCCAGGAAAGAAAAGTTTATAAAAAAATGAGTGTAGAACTTCACCAGGACTCTACAGATACCTTGATACTCTACACACCTGTAATGTATAGCCACTATCTAATTTGGTTTGTATCCGAATCTGGACAGAGGACACATGACTAGCAGCAACTGTAATCAAGGACAAAGGGTGTGTTAGTTCACTGACTTTCTCTGGAAGCTACTAGGGCTTGGCATATGAGAGCCAGACCTAGATATTTAAGGCTTTTAACCTGCTGGAAAGGCCTCTGAGATCATCATATCTAGTCATTTGCTTCCACAGGCCACTGCATCATTGAATCTCTTCCATAAACTGACTAATCATTATCTTAACTTCATTTTTTTTAACAAGGTGGGTTTCAGTGTGAAGCAACCCACTTCGTACTCTATGAGGCAAGAGAAAGCAGGGGAAAGGAAAGGCTAATGAAGTTGGAGCAGAAAGAAAAACAGAAAAACAGGGTCCAAGAAACTGTCCACATATGTTAAAAATAAAAAGAAAGTGGCTTTAGCGTGCACCAGTGGCATTTACAACTTGTATTTCTAGCTGTCGCTCTTTCTACACAAAGATGTGGTCTTATTATTTACCTAACCTCTGTGAAAATATTTCAGCTTCTTCTAAAAGACTTGCCTGTATCCCCTAATTGAAGGGGTTCAAGTTAATCCCCAGTGCACTGGTTTCCAACCTTTTTTTTCCACGCCCTGGGGGTGGGGGCAGGGGAGCTCCCAGCACGGCTCATCTTTTCTGTGCAGTGCTGCCGGTATTGCCCTTGTGACCTTCATTTGGGTCGTGACCCGGGGCTGGAAACCACCGCCCTAGTGCATACAGCGAAGGGGCAGCATTCAAAGAGGATTCTCAGGTCAGCTTGAAGGACTCAGAAGGACATGCCAGACCATTTCAAAGAAAATGGACTAAATCAAGACACGAACTCCTGCCAAAAACCTTGGGAGGGAGGAACCTCTTGTCTAAGTGTAATGTAACTGACCATAAGGAATAGAGTAGTGGCAATTAAAAACCAACAAGCAAAACCTCACAGACCTGGAGCTGCCTGTGATGTACCAGAGGTCTGCCTTGTGAGAGAAGCTTATGCTAAAAAAGGACAATCATAGGAACAGGAAAAGGAAAAAACCCAGAGTTCTCCTCAGGAAGCACGCTGCCAAACAGAATGCACTGCTTCAGGAAGCATGCCCCAGCGTACACCTAGGATTCATCCCGACACGGGATGCCATCATGCATATTCAAAAGGAACCTACTCTGCCCATTACAACATCGCCACGGGGGCTCACAAGGCAGCCCCATCTGGAAGCGTGCCGATACAAGTGCCCAGAGTGCACCCCATGGCGTGTGCTGCTCATGCCCCCAGAAAGGGCCAAGGGACTGTTGCTATTCACAGAGGAACTGAACCTGGTGGTAGGGACTCTACGTCTATAAGGGGCTGGGAGCAGGGCAGAATGATGCTGTATAGACCTAGAAGTACCCTAAGAGCTGGGGCTGCTGTTCAAAGCAGCACATCCTACTGTAAAGAGGTTTGTTCTGTGCCACCTCCTTACACAAATAATCACGTCTCTTTGTTGTCTCCCACCCCACCAACCTGTGCTCCATGCCCATCACATACAGCCACTGTGGGATTCCCCTCTTACAGCTCCATGAGAAAAATATAAGGGAGAGTTCAGAAAGGTCCTCAGTCAGAGAGACCACCCCACTCATCAAGGCACTTCAACATATCCTTAACTGTAAGCACCTATGTAAATCCCATTGACTGCAGTGGCATTTAATGAGGTGCTTTAAAAAAAATCAGTGTGCACTAAAGAGTGATTAATCCAACACTAAATAAACAAAGTAGGGAATGATATATCAAGGGGACACATTGTAAATAGTCAGGAAGTGAAAAGTCATGACCCTACAATAGCTTTGAATATAGTGCTTTATGATTTGTATTTGAATGTTCAAACTGATATATGCTCTACATAGAAAACAGAAATAAAAATGTTCCAATGCACACAGTGCAACAGAGTCCACATTATGCTAAGAAACTTCAAGTTTCTCACCTCATGACTTTTTTGCAAAGCTGTGGAAATGCAAAGCTACACAGAGACAGTTTTACATTCTGGTTCCAAGGGTTGGATCATCAATTTTATTTTAATTTTAAAGTGAGGCCTATATCTATCTTTGGGAGTCTGGTGTGCTTTTAAGCGTGAAAGGAACAAATACCAGGGCTGAGCAGAAAACAGTTTTCTTATTCCACAGGAATTTAAAGTTTGGAATATTTTTCCTGCCCCGAATTGGGATGAAGAATCAACATATCTTAAATTTCAAAGCACACAATCAGTAAAAACATCATTACAAATGTAAACAATTACAAAAGAATGCTTTGAAAATTCAGACACTTCTTCATTTTCTTCATAATGGAAAATTTGTCAAAACTAATCCTTCCTGACAACCAGTTTTAGTTTCAAAGAACTAGTATTTTCCAATGAAAAATATTTTGTTAAGCAATGCCTGACCGATCGGTCCTGACAAAAACCTCAGAACAGAGTGTGAGAAATGATAGGTGTATTAACTAGTACCTCTCTACCTGGTTATAAAAGTCCATTTTCCTCCAGCTCCGTGTACTCAAGTGCTCTGCACATGCACACAAATGCTAACACAGACGAGGGCCTAATGCCATTAGGCACTGGCCTTCTGTTCTATGTCATCAGGACTCAGCAAAAAGGGGAATTTTCACCAGCAGCTACGTAAATTAAGCACCTCTGAACATCTGACACAAGCCACTTAGTGCTCTGGAAGTGCCAGCTATTTTACAGTAAATCCCAATTTTCTTTCAATTTTTTAGTACACATTTCCCAGGTGACCTGATGGACACTGGCTAGCCAAGGGTCTCTTAGTGCTTGATGACCTGCTGGGATTACAGCATCCTGACCTAGCCAGCTTGCTCCAGTCAATGGCTTTAGCCAATGGATGTAAGAAATGCACACAGAGAAAAGAAATATGCACGTGCATATTTCTGGAAAGGAAATTTGATCTGATATTTTATTTTGCTACAGATACTTAGTATGTATGTTCAAAACATTTAGAACTTTCTCCGACTCATTTCCCCCTAGTTTGACCATGGCTGTGATCCTGACTGAGGACTATACAGCCATGTTACAGCTGTCAAAGTGGAATTGAGTTTGAAGTCATATAGTGATTTATATAACAGGAAGATTCCTGTACACACACTGACATATCTTGGCCTCATAAGTAGTAGTAGCAGCAAGCCTAGCTGGGGATGCAGCCCTGTCTGCAGGGAGTGGACTGCCTCCTTCAGGGAAACCCCAGCTGGGGTCTGGAACCAGGGAGGGAAGTTAAACAACCCTTCTCCTGCTCAAACTTACTGCTGGCTGCAACTGTGGACTACAAATCCCAGAGTCACCATGAAGCAGGAAGAAGAAGTGATGAGCAACCCTGAAGAGTCCTGCTGCTATAATTCTGGACTGCAAATCCTAGAGACCTTGTGGGAAGCAGGAAGAGGAAGTGAACACAGCCAAAGGGCCACACTCTACCACACCTCCCCCGCTCCGATTCTTGCCTGAGCCGCTGCAGGCATGTAGCTGCATGTCCTGAATCAAAGGTAAATGTCTGTTCACTTTTGTTTCAATGTAATCTGTGCATCTTAGACTAACCTGCAGACTGAATCAATTCAGCCTTGGGCTTTTTGAGTGTCTGTGCCTAGTCCCAGAGACAGGGTTCAAGAGGTCTGCAGGGTATAATGGGGTGTTGTACTAGTCCCTCTATGAAGGGCTTGAGTTTCACTCCCTGTGCCCAAGATGCCCACATGCCATACTGTACCTTCACAATCTCTTGAGCTATCTGCCTTGTTTTGTTGACATCCAGGACAATTTTTGCATCCCTCACCACCGAGTAGAGTGTCCGACCTTTACACAAGCTGAAAAAGGAAGATGGGGAGAAAAATAAAGACATTGATACATAACTGCCATCAAGATATGTCACTAAATCCAAACACAGATTAAAAGGCAGAAGCTATAAAAGGGAGTAAAAATAGAGACAGTATTTTGGCTTCATATCAAGGCAATGACTACAGGTTTTGGAATAAATCTAACTCTCTCCCTCCTACCCCATACTTTGGCATATTGGGAGGGAAATCTCTCTGCTCTTCAGTATATTTAGCTAGCTTCACATTAATCCAGTGGTATACAATAACCCTTCATTTTATGTTCCCTGTTTCCTAGTTGTGATAAAACCTTCAGGTCTTCTAGCTTCAGACTTTTAAGCAGAACTGTCCATCTGTATCTGCATGTAGGATAAAATTCTCTCAGATGTAACATGAACCAGAAGAGGAAGGAGGGAGGGGAAAGAGAAAGAAAAGCCAATGCACTGTACAATGTCCTTCCTTTTGTACCAATTACAGTAAAATCTATTTACAGAGCCTTAATTACCAAAGGCAGCTGGAGGGGGAGAGGGCATAGAAGCCAATTAAAAATATATTGACATTTGAATATCATACTGGAGTATGTGGGTGGGTTCTGCCTCAACTTCCTCCCACAAAAAAGGGCTTTTTTCCCTTCTAAACCCACCTACGCTCATTACAGGCAACTTGAAAAATAACAGACTAAATACCTGTGCCTGGATAATAAACCATTAAAAAAAAAAAAACACCAGAAAACCTCCATTTAAACAGGCTTCAAGAATCACAGATGTTAATTTGATCTTATTCCAGTTAATGAAACAAAAGTTGTTACTTTTAATTACTCCTCACTCCCACCCACATCATCCTTTCTCCTTTATCGACATTGGAGTCAGCAGCCTCATACCTGGGCATCAATATCAAAAACTTCTAGATGGCATTCTTAGTGGAAATGTTTGCCACACTACGGTTGCTTGGAACAGATCTCAGCATGGTGCACAGACTTGCCTTGTACAATAGTCAGGGCAAGTAACATGAAACTTCATATCTAATCAATCTATACCACTTAATGTCTCATTGGAGCACTATGGGACATGGATGCACTAGTAGGCCTGCAAAATGAAAGGTCTCAGAGTCTGGCTTCTGAGGCAAGAGAGGTATTCAGGATGTGAAAACTTCACAGAAAATGACTGCTTGCATCTTAAGACCAGTCAGACAAAGGAGTAACAAATAAGTCCAAAGAAATGCAAATAGTAAATCCAACTCCCTTAACCAGGGAATGGAGAGTGGAAACTCCAATGCTACATTTCTGAGCAGCAGGAAGCTCAGCCACAGCAGCTGTGAAGAGTATCGCATTGGGTCATTTCATCAGAGGGCAAGGTCACCTGGATTCAAGTCTCAATTAGAGTTGAAGCACAGTCAACCACTGTATAGGAAGCCCTAGATCAGTCAAGTTTCCTAGGGGATGGGACAGACCCTTTCATTCATGTAGGTTTTATGGTGGGCAAGATACTGATGTTGGTTTTTCTCTACTACTACTTATGAGCCATGTTATCTTGTATCCCCTGTTACACTGTATCAGACGACAGTACAATACAGAAGAACCCAGATTCTTCCCATGTCAGGTTCCTTATCTCCTGAAAAGGTGAAGGTTGTGAACTGGAGGTATACAGAGCTGTAGTAAATAGCTGCATTGAACTACTGAGTTGCTCCAGGCTTATTTTGCAGTGGGTTGTGGAATTAAGCACAAGCTATTCAACTGGTGGCTGTGACTTTTGTTTCAAAGTATGCAACTTCTCCTATCACCTGCATGGGACTGCTGATGAGCTCAAGCTGATCAGAGAATAAGTGCCTTTTGAAGCAAAAAGCACAACAAGCAATTGAGCAGCTCAGCAGCTGCCTTTGGTGGGTATTAAATTTGATGGGAATTAGGGTATATCAGCCCAGGCAAACCACTATGCTAATACAGCTAAAATGCTTCTGGTACCTGAGCTAGCTTGGATATCTCTATACAGCACTAAGAGCTCCCTGTAAAAGAGACTGATAAGTAGGATAGGACTAAGATATAAAGAGCCTAACAGGATAAGGACATGCAGCTTATAACTGATGAACTGGAGAAAGGGAAGCCAGAGGATACAAGATAGCCAGAAGCGTGAGCAGAAAAGGTGGTCTTCACAGCAGCATTTTAAAATGACTTGAACAAGGCAAAGCTGCAATAGCCATGGCCAGAGAGGAAGGTGCATGCTGGTCTTAATCTGAGTACAAACAGGGAAGACCAGGCCTCTGAAATCTTGGGTAGCATGAAGTGGCGAGATTTAACATCCATACTCTGCTCCAGAGAGCAGATTAAGTCAAGGCTGAATAGGGCTCAAAGGGCCCTATCAAAGGGCTCTCAAAGGGCCCTTTGAGCCCTACTCAGGGATCAGAGGCTTACTTTGCCAGGTACTAGACAGAGAAAAGGTGCTCAGCTCTTCAGGGTACACAACTAAACAAGGCAAAGACAGAGGAACAAGTGGAAAGTGTCAGAAAGATGTGAAGTGACCAAATCACAAGATGCATTAGTGGCAGAGGCAAGAAAGAGAAATCAACTTACTGAAATCCCAGGCCAGTGCCTGAGCCACTACACTTTATAATGAACGATGAGAAGAATACTTGTGTTGTTACTGGGGTTGAAGAGGCAGATAATATGGCATGATGGTGGGGCATTCAGCAGTATGACTGCAGCACATATTAGGGGAGTGGGGAGAGGCATGCTCAAGCTATCTTGCATGACAAATGCACTGGAGATGAAGTGACATGAATTTGGATGAGTAACTCAATTTTGTACCCAGAATCCTGGGCAGGTTTGTACAGCTCACACTGAAGTCCATTACCAGTCTTCACTGTTTTGGTACCTGAGCAGGTTAAATTAAATTTAGTCCATGATCCCTGCTCGTCCTGTAATCGTGCCTTTGATTGTGGTGCAGACAGTCTCAGATTGTTAACATCTATAGGAATGAAAGAAATTTCATCTTCTGGCCAAAGCACTGCAGCTCCACTGGCTAATGACAGGGCTCAATTCATCAGTACCAGAAGTGGTGGCAATGACATCTAGCCTTATCAAGCCTCTGCAAATTACACAACCAATGAGACTTTCACCAAGTATTTAATTCAGGGTGGGGTGGCAGTTGCTCCAGTGGGAATCGATGAAACAACCTCACAACAGAATTAAAACATTTAATCTTTCCCGGCCTTTGCTGAGCCAGTTCATATCACTAAGCAGATGCACACTCATAAAATAGCATGACTGCAAAAGAAAAATCTCTTAACTATTTCAGTAAGACACAAGCTGAGGAAAGGAAGATAATCAGTGGGCCTACATCAGGGCGGGCAATTATTTCAGGTGGAGGGCTGCTTACTCATTTTTGGCAAGCTGTTGAGGGCCAAAGGTAGCCCTGTCCCTTGACAGGTGACCCGCCCCCTGATCACCATCTTGGGACTGGAAGTCCCACCCCCTAAACCCTGCCTTTTGCCACCAGAAGTCCCTCCCCTTGCTCCCAGAAGTACTCCTTTCAGCAAGGTGGTTTGCCATCTCAGAACCAGAAAAATACCAAATTATATTCTAAAAATCAAACACCTACTACAACATTCATTCATTTGATTTAAAAAAATATTTTTGTCCAGGATTTACTTGTGTTTGCATAGTGTACATAGAGGTGATTGCACGATAACTTAACGTTAAGTCTTATTCTTGTATATTGTGGGGGGTATGGGTTGGTGGGCATAGTTTTGGGGGGGGCTGTGGGTATGTGGGGTGTGGGGGAGGGTGTGGGCATGTGTGCAGGCTTGTTGGGTGCTGCATAGGTGTAGGTGTGTGTGGATATGTGGGGTGGGGGAGTGTCACAACGGGGGTCCTCCAGGAGGGCCGTGATCTCCTTGAGGCTCCTTCCTCCATGCCAAGTTGGCCCAAGGGCACCCTCCGATTCTCGCCTGCCACATCTTTGCTGTTAGATAAGGTTGGGAGGCTGCCTAACATCTTCTTGGACATGATTCATTGCGACCTCTGTTCCCTTGGACCCCCGGACCCCTTGTGGGTCTTGTCCTGCAAATGGGTGCCCTGAGCACCCTAGTCTTATGGGCTATGCATGGCTCCAACCATCCCTTATACCACACCCCAAGCCTCACAGTTGGACTGGACACTGGTCTGTCAAACACACTCGCCCGCTCTCCCGGGCCTCCTCTGTACAGTCACCTGGCTCCCGGGCCTCCTTTGTACGGTCGCCCCCTCCTGGGGCCCTCTGTGCCCACTCTGGGCCTTCTCCGTGCTGCCGCCTCCTCTCCCGGGCCTTCTCCATCCTGCCGCCCCCTCTCCGGGACACTTAACGCTGCCCCTTTCCTGGGGCTCTCTGTGCCCACTCTGGGCCTTCCCTGTGAAGCCTCCCCTCTCCTGGGGACTTCTGTGCCCACTCTGGGATGTCTCAGTTAAGCCACCTGTCTCTCAGGCCCACCGCACTGCTACCCCCTTTCTCCACAGCTCACCGCACTACTACCCCCTCTCTCCGGGGTTTACCACAGTACTATGCTTTCCTCAGGGGCTTACCATGCCCGCACTGGGGCTTCTCAGTAGTGCCCCCTTCTCTGGGGCTCGGGTCTATGCACCCCGCAAGCTGCGCCCTTACTGGCGCACATTACTGTGGGTCTCCTATGAGTATGCTGTGCCCTCACTGGCACCGGGGTCCCCACACTGCTGTGCATTTCCCATGAGGATGCTGCACCCTCACTGGCACTGAGGCCCCCACACCATTGTGGGTCCCCTATGAGTATGCTGTACCTTCACTGGCGCTGGAGTCCCCATGCCGCTGTGGGTTCCCCCTGAGGCCTGCTCCAACCCCTAATAGCCTCACCCAAGCCACCAGTGTAATACATAACAACAATGCAAAACACAAGCCCCTAGGCTATAACATAACTATAAGCTGCCTGGCTATAACCACGTTGCTCATACATCTAGAGCTGCCTTCTTTTATCTGGCTCGAGCTGTATCTGCAGTTCTCAT
Source organism: Caiman crocodilus (assembly GCA_030014935.1). NCBI lineage: Eukaryota > Metazoa > Chordata > Crocodylia > Alligatoridae > Caiman > Caiman crocodilus. The sequence goes on along the minus strand of JAGPOW010002138.1, from coordinate 404,012 downwards.
ACCTTAACTCCAGGAGCTCCTGCCCCTCTGGCTGCTGGCAGAAACTGCCAGCCTGGCCCCAGCCCCTGGGCTTTATGAAGGCCAGGCCCTGCCCCTTCCCGCCAGCTGACTTCCTGGTTGCCCTGGGCAACCCACAGCTGTGCTCATTATTCCCTGCCAGGGCTCTTTCTCCTTGGCAGTTTCCCCTCTCTAGGAGCAGAGCACTGAGGTGCCCTGCGACAGGGAGCAGGTGGGGGTGGGTGGCTATGGGGTTTGACGGGGGATGCGAGTGTGTAGGGGGGAGGGCGGATGGGCAGGGTTGTGGCTTGTGTGGAAGGGGATGGCTAGGGTGTGTGAGGAGGTGTGGGGTGTGCATGTATATTTCTTGCCCACCCCTCACCCCCCAACTCACTGCCCTGGCACCATATCCCAGCTATACAGCCGAGACCACAGGGATGCAGCAGGAGCTGACCTGGCCTGGCTGGCACCGCACAAAGCCAGTTGAAAATTTATGGGGACTCCTGCTAAGTCCTGCAGTCCAGCAATGCAGCCAGGAACCATGTGGTACAGGAGCAGCTGACAGGCAGCAGAAAAGCAGGGAAACTGCGGCAGCAGGCGGGGGTGACGAGTGGCAGTGAGTGGGCGCGCAGGAGTGCAGCAACACCTGGGCAGGAGCGCAGGGCTTGCACTGGGGCCACAGCTGGCAAG
>JAGPOW010002138.1:386595-402900 GCA_030014935.1 Caiman crocodilus | reverse complement strand
CCTCTCCCGGGTGGTGCAGCCCAGCCTAGCTCCACAGACCCTTGCCACCCCAGGCCCCACACTCCTGCCACCCCACTCTGGGCCTCCACCAGCCCTGGCCCGAGGGCACCAGAGCATACCCCACACTCCTGCCCAGCTTTCGCTGGCATAATCTAACCAATGCGTGCTGATAACCTATACAAGTTTCCATTCCCAGGTGATTAGGACTATCAGATGTGGAGCCCAAGTTCAGATCATAATAAGGTACCCTAGAAGCAAAAAAAGTTATATATTTTCCAAGGCTTTGGGTCTAGGCAACATGTGTTGAGGAAGGAACTTTTTGGTAGAAGAGACCTTGGATGGTAGATTTGTAGACTCCTTGTAGCACATGGTCAGACACTGTTGTGCTGGGAAGGAAAGCGGGTAGATGACCACACAAAGCTAGATAGATAGATAATGGCAAAGAACAGCACAGAAGACTTAGCATATAAATGCAGTCATAAAAGGCAAGGCAGGCAATAATAATAATCTTAACTAAAGATTGGAGAAGAGCCCAGTTTAGTGCGTATAAATGTGCGACTTCCTACTGTTTGTAAACTCCTGAAAAATCATAAGACTGAATGTGAAACTATGTTAAGGCCAATTGTTTTTTTCAAATGAGTAGAAGTGAGACTCTTCTTGAAACTGCTCACAATGTTCCAGGCTTACTCAGAGATTACGTGGTGAATATTTGGAGCAGACATACTGTGCTTTTGATTTAAAAAAAAAGAGAGAGACTGAACTCCCACACCAAGTGAACATTAGAATCCATTCTGAATTACAGTGTGGCTATTGTTTCACCACAATTAGTAGTTATGGCCATTGACTGGCTTTTACTCCAAAGGCATGATCTAAACAGGGGAAAAGGAACCCCTGTGAGTCATTAGCCCCAGAGAGCCATTAGTCTGTACCTGAGACCTATAAACTGGGAGTTCTTGGGGGGGAAAGGCCCAGAAAATGCTGCAGCTGTTAGCACAGGGCAAAGAGAATAAGGCTTTTTGTCTGTAAACTCCAGCACCTGCTGAGGAAAGAGAACTGAAACACTACTGAATAGCAGGGACACAAGCAGTAACCCCCCTGCCATCCTTCCACTCCTCAGCACTCTCCTCTTTGCACTGTTTATGAGTGTGGGCAACAAGGGCTGGCTCTCCTGCAGTCTTTCCCTGAGACAGACATTGCCATCCTACAAGAGGGTGAGTCACTGAGGCCAAGATGGTCTGCAGCAATCGCATGAGCTGCCAACTCCTCTGGGTTCTTGTGATGGCATTCAAACTGAACAAACCTGTGCCAGGAGGCCTGGAGAAATCCTTGTGCTTGTCACACAATGACCTGTCAGAGATCCTTACCTCTGAGTGAGAATTAGACAATAGTCATGCCTAGGATACTCAAAAGGAGTTAAGTGGCCAATTCCTAGTGAGGAGTGGGAGTTGGATGCCTAAATCCCCTGGGCAGCTTCAAGTATCCCAGACAGCTTGCTGAAAAACATTAGGCTTGATTCTGATCCCAGTTGAAGGGGCGTGGAACTACACAAATGAGAAACTGGCCCAACATGTGAGGCTAACTTGCTTCTGCATTGATACTGATGTATTCAGGGGGACACTCTTAACTAAAGAAGCGTTGCACTGAGTTGATGCCAACTCTACCAGTCTGAAAGCCCTCTAAGTGTAGATAAGAAGTGTGTATTGCTATTCAAAAGCTCCTGTGAAGAACCCACATTGGGTGTACTGGGTACCAGGGAACATTAAATCCCAGTTCCAGCCTAGACCATGCCACACAGATTTGCAAACAGAGCTCCAGTTCTGCCAAACTTTGAACACTTCCCCACCCACCATTCCTCAGCAGTAGCACAACAACTCTATTCTACTGGAAGAGTTGCACCATCTCAGTCAAGAAGTGTAAGGCTCTTACTGAAGCCCAGTAGCTGACAGGGGTAATGTGTAGGTGCTCCTGTGCCTCCTTGCTGGCTGCCGTCCTTTTCAGTAGCTGGTACCCTTCCACAGCATGCTTTACACCAGCAGCTATGTGGAGGACATAGGCACACATAGCTCTGGCAGCTTGAATACAGGCAGGAAAAAGATTTCCCCCTCCTCTGCCTCAGCCAACAGGGCTATGGCAGCACACCTCAGATGTGGATGCAGGAGCTGGCTTAAGTCTGGGGGCAGAAAAACTTCTGCTGGCAGATCTGTACCCATAACAGTGGGCTCTACCCCTGGGCTCTGGCAACGTAATTAAAGTGAAAGCAGCCCTTGTAGCAGAAGCTCAGCTTAAACAGGTACAGGGGAAATCCCAAGACATTACATGAGATTCAAGGGGTAGTTAGAAAAATGCTTCTTGATGAAATGTAAATGATGGCCTCCCATCATTAGTGTCACCCTAACTGTCACTGCCAGAGCAAGCTAATGCAGAGCTGATTCTCTCACCTCCTAAATGCATTAGCATTGCCCCTCTAGAGACATGCATTCAAATTTGTCTGGGTCAAACATCAACTGCATTTTATTGCAGTAATGTCACGGCATTTAACTCAGTTCATTTAATATCCATTTGCTTGCTTCCTTTCACACGGAGTGTCTCAGCCTCCATTCAGACCTAGATAGTTTTGCTAGCAAGCTTTCCAGGGCTTCCCCATGACAAATTTATAGGTAACAAATCCGGGAACATGCTGCACGGAGCTTTTGTGGCAGATTTCTAGAGCAGGTTTTATGCAGCCTTCTTGTTTGCAGCAGCCATTGAAATCTTTTAGGTATTTCAGCTTCTGAAGCCATTGACCAAGTATGTATGTAGCTGAAACCACATCTACATGATAAAAATGAAGAGTTTAAAACATACTGGATGTGTCTACATGTGCACTGAACTGCACAGTTGTTGCTGTGCAGTTATTTAGTATTAAATGACTTAAGCAAGTACTAAATGACTGCGCAGTAACCGCCATTCCTGTGCTCTCTCAGTGCTGCATAGGTAGTTTCCAACAGTATTGCGCAGTAGGGCTGTGCAAAGTTTTTGTCCCTGATTTGATTCAGTGTCCGAATTTCCAATTCTGAATAGAATCAGAGGACCCTTTAATCTCTTTGAATCGAATCAGAACCCTCCGAATCAATTCAGAGTGATTCAGAAAGATTTGGTAATTCAAACATAGACGCAGCTTGAAATGTTTTCCTACATACCTCTAGGTAGCAGGCGGCTCATGAATGCGGTGATGCTGGGGTGCATGAAGTGTCTCACAGAAGCATGGAGGGTTCCCCAGTGTGCTCGATAGCAGACCCGGAAATGGAGCAGAAGCACTTCTGGTCCACTTCCGGGTCTGCTGGAGAGCACATGGGGTCTCCCCCACACCCTCCAGCTCAGTGACTGGTGCCTCCTGGGTCTGCGGGGGGGCACCCAGGGTCCCCCTGCGACCAATCACCAATCCGGGGGGAGGCCCCTCAGCACACTCCCCAGCAGACCCGCAAGTGGATCAGAAGTACCTCCAGTCCACTGCTGAGCACGCAGAGGGGCCCCCCACACGCCTGTGGGATGCTCTATCCGCCCCAGCATCACAGCGATCATGAGCTGCACAGATACATCGAGGTAAGCAGAGAAAACTTCGAAAGCTGTGTCTATGTCTGAATTGCTGATTCTCTGAATCGGCGTCGAATCTTCAGACTCAGCTTTAGCTGAACCAAATCAGGGCCAGTGATCCAAATCAACTAATCGAATCACTGTCCCAAATTCGGGCCAAATCCAAATCAAATAGGGCCCACTTCGCACACCCTACTGCACAGTAATGTCAGCATCATGGTTTGTGCCAGCTGACACTACATTGCAGTAGCAATAAGCTAGGGTGATACAGCTCATTGCTATGGCGATGTAATGTCTTGTGTAGATGCACCCACTGTGAACCCGGGTTGAAACTGAACCATGCTGGAAGTTTATTGCTTGTATGAGAGAGGGGGCAAATGTTATAATCATTAAAAAAAACCCATATAAGTACCAAGCCAAAATACAGATTTTAGGAACATGACTATGCTTAAAATATATCACTGTAATAATACTAGTTAAAGTGTTATGATCCCCTTAGTTTGGGTGCAATTATATCAACATAAATGTACTTATAGAAACATAGGTTTTCCCATACAGGTAGGAAAATAAACTATACCAAGTTTATGTCATTTATTTCATGTAACTGCATCCACCCCCAGGCTGTTCCTGGTATAATCATTTTGGCTGAACACAGTCAACACTCATAACCAAAGTAGTTACATTGGTAAAGTTTTTAAGCATAAACCAGGTCTGACAATTATAAACATGTTTTGTTCTGCCCAAAACAGGAAAACTAAATTTACTATGAAATAACCTGGTTGAAATCATATTTAGAAAGAGTCTAAGTGATTTAAAATTGCACCTGCAAATAAATGCTGCTGACATTGTGCCTTTGGTTATTTCCAACTTAAATTTGTGGGTGCAAAACAGGAAACCACATTTAAAAAAATCTTGGCCCTTTAAAGTATAGAGTCTTATTGTAGCAAGTACTTCAAAGACCCAGCATATAACACACAATCCACTTCACAACCCTCCTTCCTGCTGTGTTAGGTTAGGTTCGTGTACCTTAGCAAGCTATAGTATCTATACAATTTCCCAGCTCTTCCTGCTGTAATATTGATTTTCTCCTACAAGAAAATTACCACTTGAGAAGCCTGGTAAAGAACAGAGCTAAATTATGAATCAAAATGATGTAATGAATTAGAATTGAACTTGAATTTGGTTTCTCCCCCAAAGTAGGTGTGATCAGCTGTTTTTTTAGGGCAGTAAAGTTTATTGCTAGATCTTCTCAACTGAAGGAAAACTTCTGGGAATTCAGACTCCAGTCTTGTAGTCCCAGTTAGAAGATTCCCATCAACTGAAACAATTTAGAAGTGCATGATAGATTAAAACAAATGGGATCCATTTACAAGAAAGATTAGGTCCAGAATAAATAAGACAGCAGATGTACTTAACATGGGACATCAAAAGAAACCAGCTACATTTCAGACAAGGCAAGAAAAGGTCCTCACATAAGACAAAGCGTTGTGCCGTGCTGGTTTGGGAGGTGCAGTGAAGTTTGTTGGATCCTAGGAAAGCAGAGCTACATCAAGCCAGATGACTCATCCCTCCATGCTCTCCATTGGCTGATAATTAACTCTTCCAAATGAATTAAACTGCCAAATATTGGAGCCAAAGAAATATGTTGGTAGATAAGAAATCATCAGTACAGACAAAGCCTTATTTTCAACTATTATATAGCACCTGAGCCTATTTAGAATCCACCTGCACAATCTTTTCATGACACCACTTGGCAATTTGGGTTTTTTCTATGCCTTGTCTGACATGAATAGTCTCCCATCAGAGCACAAAAAATGCTCATGAAACAAACAAGGCGAGTTCTCAAGGGTATGTGATCAATGAACTTGCTTTTCTCTTTTAGAGATCTGGGTTGAGATTCAGCATGGAGGTATGTATTTACTCCAGCCCTAAGTAGATGTTGCTCTGTATCACAAGGCCACATCAAAGTGAAGAGGCCAAAGATTGTGTCTGACACCACAAACAGAATGAGTACAGACTTACATATTCAGATGCATACAGGCTTATTCACTGCTGAAGTAGGCATTCATAACCAAATGATTTCTTCCCCTCCCCCTCTGCCTGTAAATATTAGTTTAATTTGCTAACAGAAAATCCAAGCTTGCAAAACATGATCCATCTTTGCTGCATCAAGCAAACACTTTGTGCAGATTTGAGCTACCATTAAATGTGCGAGTGAGAGAAACTCAGCTAATAGTTGCACAACAGCCTATCCACAACCAAAGACAAGGCGCACTTTTGTGTCAGACAAGCTCTTGTTGCTTCGTAACAGACCCTGAATGTTGAGTGCCTGATTTCTTTTGATTGTGCATGGCACAAGAGAGACATAATGCTGAAGGAAACCAGGTAAAACTTTTATTCTGTTTACTTACACAAGCCACCCGATCACAAATTTGAAGGCCCTTTACTATAAAATCAATGGTGTGGTATGGCACACCACTACTCAGTGGTGACAAATGCAACTTAAATCATTTCCTACCATACGCATACAGTCCCTCAACTGTTCTACAGAGAAAGCTTGAAGTGAGCAAATTTAGGCTTTATCAAAGAAATAGAGTCAACAAATTCTACCCTTGAGGACCACAGAAGCATCCTGTCCCTCAATGAATAAAGGGCTGATCCACGATGGAAGTCAATTGTCATGGTGCCCTGTGACCAGTGGGGTCCCACAAGGCTCTGTCCTTGGACCTATATTGTTCAACCTCTTCATTAATGATGTGGACACTGGAGTCAGAAACGGACTGACCGAGCTTGCCAATTATACCAAACTTCGGGGTAAAGCATCCACACCTGAGGACAGGAGGGTAATCCAGGCTGACCTGCACAGGCTCAGGAAACAGGCAGACAAGAACCTGATGGTGTTTAACACTGAAAAATGCAAGGTTCTCCACCCTGGGAGGAAAAACCTGCAGCATGTCTATAGGCCCGGCAGTGCTACGCTGACTAGCACTATGGACAAGAGGAACTTGGGGGTCAGGACTGACCACAAGATGAACATGAGCCTTCAATGTGATGCTGCAGCTGGTAAAGCAAGCAAAACGCTAGCTCGCATCCATAGATGCTTCTCAGGCAAATCCCAGGACATCATTCTCCCCTTGTACTTGGCCTTTGTGAGGTCACAGCTGGAGTACTGCATCCAGTTTTGGGCTCCACAATTCAGAAAGGATGTGGAGAAGCTTGAGAGAGTCACACGGATGATCAGAGGTCAGGAAAACAGACCTTATGATGAGAAGCTGAGAGCAATGGGACTCTTCAGCCTGGAAAAGCGCAGGTTCAGGGCCGATCTGATGGCCACCTATAAGTTTCTAAGGGGTGATCACTAGGATCTAGGGGAACATCTGTTCACCAGAGCACCCCAAGGCGCTTGTAATGACAAGGCTGAATGGTTATAAACTCCTGCAAGACTGTTTCAGTCTGAACATAAGGAGGAACCTCTTTACTGTCCGAGCCCCCAAGGTCTGGAATAGGCTGCCACTGGAGCTGGTTCAAGCACCTACTTTGAATGCCTTCAAGAGAAACTTGGATGTTTTTCTTGCTGGGATCCTATGACCCCAGCTGACTTCCTGCCCCTGGGGCAAGGGGCTGGACTTGATGATCCTCCAAGGTGCCTTCCAGACCTGGTGTCTATGAAATCTGTGATCCCCTTGGCCAGGTTAAGATGTGAGGAGCGAGCTACCTGCTGAGAGAGCCAAAGCTCCCTATCACTGAAGGGACAGACTCACTCTGCTCTCCCTGGTCGCACGTGATATACCGTAGAACTTGGTAAAGTTGCACCAGTAGCAGATGCGCCGGAGAAGCGAGGAGAGCAGAGATAAACTATGAGGAAAGCCCAAAGAGGAACTGCTGACGTGCAAGCACAGTGCTAAATTCTGCTTTTGACTACATCAGAGTAAATCCAGTCATCTGGTGATAACGTCGAAATAGAAGCTGCTCCTGAATCTTCAGAGCAGGGGTTGGCAATGTTTCTGGGCTGATTACCAAAAAACTCACAACTTTGACTTGGAAGTTGTTGGCATGACAGGGTCAGATGATGGGAGACCCATGAGGGACCAATCCTTGTTGTGGCAAGGCAGCCCAGCCCCTTCCCTGCGTGCTCCCTGAGCGGGGAGCCGCTGCCAACAACGAGTCGGGCCGGAGCTCTGGACCCTGGTGCACCCGCTTGGAGGCTTGCAGCTGCCTGCTGTGAGTAACCCAGGCTCTGCCACCCGCCATGGAGCCCAGGCTGCTCGCAGCAGGGCTTGCAGCCTCCCCACCACCTGCTGCGAGCAGCCTGGGCTCCATAGCTGGTGGCAGGGGCCTGCCCTGAGCCAGGGCCAGCTGTGGTGTGCTGAGCAAAATGGCTTCATATGCCACATGCTGGCATGCGTGCTGGGGGTTGCTGACCGCTGTTTTAGAGGATCTGCTGAACCAGTCTGCAGAGAGCCAAAGACCTTTCACTTACCAGAGAAAAAAAAAGGGTGTGTAGAAAAATAGCAAAATGAGCCAAACTTGCTTACCTTTTATACCAGATAGGCCTCCACTGGAATTACAAGCTGCTTGCTTGTCATTTACCGCCGGCTAAACCCTACTGCCCTTTGCTAGTATGTAAATGAGGGAAAGCTGCTCCCTCTAATCCAAAGCCCTGGAATCATCCATCAAGCAGTGCTTTACCTCAACAATAACAAAGGTCAGAATTTGGATTGAAAATGCTGGAAATAACGTTTTACAATTACTTTTTTCCAGGGGAAAGTTATGAAATAGCTATTTTACAATAGAGATTGCAAACTAACACAAAAAAACCACTCCTGATAGGGCATAAAGCATAAGAACTACCATTTACTGAGTCAGATCATAGGTGCATCTTGCTCAGGATCCTATATCACACAGTGGCAAAGAACAGACAGCAAAAGGAAGAGTGAATAGGGTATGACCAGGGCTTTTTCCACATTCCTCTATCATTTGCAGTCTCTAGCATCTAAGCTCAGAATGCTTCTGAGCCTCTATTCCCTAACTCCCATGCTCACTAGATCCTGATGCACCTTTCCCCTAGGAATTTGTCCAATCCGTTTTTGAATCTCGCTAAGAAAGCTGCCAGCTTCCACAGCATCTGGTGGTAATGCGTTCCACACTTTAATTATACAGGCAGTCCTCCGACTTACAATGTAATTGGTTCCTGAAAACTGTGTCTTAAGTTGAAATGTTGTAACTTGGAACTGATTTTCCCATAGGAACAATGTTATAAACAGGGGATTGGTTCCTGAACCAAGGCCCGATACCCTATTTTCACCAAAAATAACCCATAATTTTGTATTCAATTAATTCTAGATGAGTAATATAGCTACATTAACATATTTATATTGTAAGTAGCAATCATATTGATTTGGAAGGACTTCTTTGAGGTCACTTTGCTGGACTTTTTGAAGGGTTTTCTTGGCTGGAGTCTTCTCAGGAGTCTTGCCTGCAAGTTTTTCTGGAGTCTTGTCTGCTTTCTTAAAGAAAGCACCCAAGGAATTTGGACAGATGTTCCCCAAGGAGATGGGCGCCGCAATGAACTTGTTCACTGGTGTGATGTTGCATCGGATCAAGCATTGTAAAGTTGAAACTGACATCAGAAAGTTGAAACAGGGTGCCAATTTATAAATGCCAGAAGTGCCATTTATCAGAGCTCAAAACGTCAAGAACTGCCTGTACACTGGGGGCTCGCGTGGTGTGGGCACTACGGTGCACAGTTGACAGCCCAGAAGTTGAAAGTTCAAGGCCATAGCAGAAGTACTCACATCGTGGACAGTCAGATTCCAACAAAATCTGTGAATTCTGCTAAATCCCTTGTCACAAGGACAGGAAAAAGAAAGGATTACATGCTGTGTGAAAAGCTTCCTTTTGTTAGTTTTAAATGTACTACCTGCTAGTTTCATTTTGTGATCGCTACTTCTTGCATTGTAGGAGAATAAATAATAAATATCTATTTACTTTTGCCATTTAGTACTTTGAAAACCCTTATCACATCCCCATTCAAGTGTCTCTTTTCTAAACTGATTAGGTCTCACACATCTTTAGTCTCTCCTCATAAGGAAGCCCCTCCATACTCATAATCAACTTTGCTGTCCTCTGTTCCATCTCTAATTCTTTGATATCCTTTTTGATAACAAGGCACAGTATTCAAGGTGTGGATGCTCCATGGATGTACAGAGGAGCATAATGATACTAAGTTTGTTTTCAATTCCATTCTTAATAATCCCTAACATTGTTTGCCTTTTTGACGGCTGTTGAGCACTCAGCTGATGTTTTTAGTGAACTGTCTACAGTGACTCCCAGATCTCTTTCCTATGTGGTAAAGACTAATACAGAGCGCATGATAGCACAGGTATTGTTTGAATTATTTTTGCCTAGGTGCATCACTTTGTACCTATCTACTTCAAATTGCATCTTTCTTTTAGTTGCCTATTCATGCAAGTGTGCCAGATCCTTTTATAGCTGTATATCCTCACAATCCACATTGGTCTTTAGCACTCTGAATACTTTTGTGTCATCCACCATGTATCATTTATCAACATGCCATGGTCATAAAGGATAAAGCCTGATGATAAAGCAGACAGATGGACAGATCAAGTTCAGAGAGATCCAAGTTTGCCAAAAATCATATTGGAGACCAGCTTGGCAGCCATGTGGACCAAATTAAAGAGAGAAAACCCACAAATTTCCCATTAAAAAGCATTTATCCCTTTAAGTGGTGAAACCATGGCCATGACACACAGCCAGCTGGAGTAATTATCAACAACTTGCAAATACACATAAAAATACATGTAATTTAAAATGTTTACTAACAGCCTTCCACTGTCCATCCTTTCCCCAGCACCAGTAAAACTTTTACCATTACCAACACCATCCGATTTCAGACACACTCTCTATTCAAAATGAGTTTTAGAAGTGTTCAGCCAAGCAAGCCAAATCCCAAATTGCTTTATAACACTTATAAACACTCTACATGCCGGGGCGTGGGTGAAGATATCAGCAGAGGGATAAAAGCAAAAGTGGCTTCTGAAGGATCAATTTACAGCAGATGAATTAGGAAGGTTGGGGGCACTGCCCCTCAACATTTTTCCCATCCAAATTGAAAATAGTGTAATTTGCCCCATTTTTCAACATCGTTTATCATCACCTCTACTCTATTTGATAGATCAGTCTGATGCTGACACTGGTATAAATCAAAAGTAAAGCCTTTGAAATCAATGGAATCACAGAGATGTACAATGATTAGAAGAGAATCTAGTTTACACTCTGCCACATACTTAACTGAACCCTGACTTGCATCTGCCTTTGCAATGGAAAGTGCCCTGGCAAACAGCTGCTACCGTTCTGAGCTGAAATTCCAAGAGCGATTCAGATGGGTACAGTGTAATTATCAAAAGTGCAGCTTGGCTAGTTAAGAAGACTGCATTTTTGCAGCAATCTATCTGAACATCCCAAAATGCATTAGGCATATTAAGGTTAGCATAACAATACCCCATCCCACCTTAAGTGTATTATTATTTCCCCCCCCTTTATCTGAACTACAGCACAGAAATAGCTAGCATATCCCTGGGGAAAGAACCTAGAGCTAAGAAGTGCTAGCCCCAAAGAGAAAGAATGATACTGACAACAAACACCCCTTCCACCTAAAATACCCAACCAACTGAAAAATAGATTCCTTGAAATGAAACAAGCTAAAAAAGGGAAAGAATATAACGTAAATTGTTTTAAAACAGTTTTTCCCAGACTTTTAACCCAGAAGACAGTCAAGAATCAGAAACTCCATTATTTCCAATTGCTTTTGATTGTATAAGGAAGGAACTCAGATGCTGTGGAGGTAGGCAATAGCATATGACCAAAGGAGAGAGAGAAAATTGTGTAAGAATTGATAATAAGCATTTTAATTTTAAAGAACACCACTATACCATTACTGACAGTGCTGGGGAAAGGAATAAAACGTAATAACAAAAAAGGAGTCTCATGTACTGATGTGATTACATATACACTTAACCTGCCTTCGAATTTACAGGAATTTATTCATTCTTATTATTTTGCCATAACAGAAAAGAGAAATCTGTGAGTGAGTGACAATAAGGCTATAACAATTCCAGGAAGAAGTAACCTGGGATTATTTAAAAATCAACAGGCTTGCTTCATTCCAAACTGGAATTGCAACAACAGGGTTTTTTGGTTTTGTTTTATATGAGGGGGAGGAGGAGTCATGGATATTTGTTTCTGAGTTGGGTTTTTTTAACAACTTTAGTCTGTCACAGTGTGAATGCCCCTAAAAACTCCTTTGTCCAAGGTGGGAACTTGTGATTTGAGTCTTTTGAGCAGCTCAGGAAGTTTTCAAGAGTTTTTAAATTGACTTTCTTCCAACTGCCAATTTAACTATGTTTAGTGATTGTGGCTTTAAAAATAGATGACGCTGAGTCTAAAGGGAAGCTATGAGCATTTTCTATAAAACTGAAACAAGCAAGAATAAATAAATAATCTGCACAGAGAATGAAGGGGTAGATTTTTGTTATTTTTTATTCATAATTTTTGTTTTGCTCAAGATCAATATAAGAATCACATATCCTTGATGCATGTCTGCTCTGATGAGCTGGAATGAGGAAGTAGGATTTGGGGACCATCCAGCTTAAGTTTGGAAAGTGATGTACAAAGTGTCAAAACTGCTGAGGAAATGGAATTCATCACTGTGAAATTGGGGTGATTTGCTCCCTCAGAAATGATGTAGAGCTGGGTGGCAGCAGCACTGTCCAAGGTTGCTGGTTCTACATCATCTGAGTAGCTGTTACCTGGTACTTAGTTATTGTCCTGTTGGAAGTCCAAGTCATCTCTGACCTCTAAACTTACAAGATGTATTTTCTCTTCTTGCTAAGAATGGTAAAATAGTAATAAACCCTTCCTCCTATGCTCTGTAGCATCCTTCTTTAAAAGTAATTAACTTTACAACCTGCTTCCCAGTAGGGCAGGTAATCATTAGGCCGTCAATGACCTACCCAAGTTGACACCACAAATCCATATTTGGCATTTTGAATCCAGGAATCCCAGCCCCTTACTCAAACTTCCAAACATTCCCTTTCCCTAATGTGATTTCAATGACACATCCTTACATTGCACCAGACAGTATCTCCAGGACTGAACTTAAGTAGGAAATAGGAGTAGATTCAGCTTATCTTTTGCTAATATCCTCCTCTACCAGCCTCTCACTTTGAAACAGAGCATCTCAGCCTCAGGACATGTCATTTCCATGTTTTAATTATTTCAAATAATCTCAGAATATAAATCCAGAGAGAAGAAATACTTCAGGTTTTCTCCCCTTTGAGGTCGCTCTATGATAATAATGTTGCTTCTCCATACAAAAAGATAGTCTCACGATGATTGTGTTACAAAGACTGGCACTTTCCCCCAAGTAATCTGTTACAATGGGAAGCTACTCTGTAACTCTATACAGGTCAAGTTCAGAGATTGAACAGCGAAATAGAAATTTGTGTCAGTTTCCCGACAGGAATGGAATACAAGCCAGACCCTTAGAAACTGATGATTTGGGCAGCAGCTTCTCTTGAAGAGTCCACAATTCCTACTTCGTGAAGGCATAAAGCAAAACACATGGCTCTGTCGCTTGCAACACACAATGTTAATTAAAATCACCCTGCACAGCTATTCTTCTATCCTAACATAATGTCAGGGTTTTCTAAGATAAAAGGGTCCTCTTTTACTTTTTGTGGTTAAGTATTAGCCTGGGATTCAGATCCTCTTAATTAGATTCCCAGTTGTGCCCCAAAAAGTTTGCATGACCCAAAAGCTAGGTCTGCAAAGCCAAACAAAGACATTACTGCAGCATGTCAGCTTTATTCCATCAACATCAGGCCACAGTGAAGAGACAGAAGCATTGACTTCAGCAGGCACTGCAGTAAAAGGCTGCTGGAGATTCTGGTTAGTGATTTAACAGGCCACTGCATAACCCATTTCTCAATTAATGCTGACTTAGCTAGGTTTACATATGCTGCAATCACGCTGCTGTATTACAATGTAGAAAGAGCCTTGGTTTTTGTACTTCAGTTCTCCGCCTGCAAAATGGGGAGAATAGCTGCTTCTTCTCAATCTTTGTCTGTCTCTCCTACTTAGCAGAGACTTGATCTTACCATCTATAGGCATGGTCCTCCACAAGAAGCTCCAAACTTGGTTGGAGCATGGTAAAGTGGGAATTCATTTCAGGCAGGTCCGCAGTGCAACTTTAGTCAATCATAATATCAAGGACACAAGCTTTGATTTCTCCTTGATTGATCCTTTACACTAGCTTTGCAGCAGTGTAACTCCACTAACTTCAGCGATGTTGTTCCTGACTTACATTGGTCTAAATGAGCAGATCCAAACCCAGAGATCCGCATGAGCACTAGACGTCTTTGTAATGGGGAAGCACTTGATCATAGATCCTTTATGCATACAAGTCTCCCAACAGCAGCAGAAACAAAGCCTATTATATATGGTAGAAATAGTTTCTCCATTTTTTGTCTTGTACCAGCATGTGTTGTGCTACTATGTTCAGCTCCACATGACTGACAGAAGCATTATAATCTCCAGCACTCCCAGTCATGGGCTATAGATTTCAGTCATTCATGGAATCCTTCCCATTAAGCAGCTTCGGAGGAACGAGGCTGAAGAAAAATCCCTCTTTTCTTTGCATTCTTGGGAGGCAGAATATCCCCTCCTCTCCCTGAAATCCACAGCAGAAGACAGAGTCCGCGGCAGTGATGACCCTGGCGCTGAAAGGCCAGCCCTTCAATGGAAACTATCCTCTGCTGTGGATTCCATCCAACACTGCTGCACGAATATACCTATGGACTTAGCAGTGCTCTACAGTCTCCAAATAGAGCATCACCAGGCCAGGCTGCTTCGAACACTGAGCTTTTAGCACAGCGGAGACCTCTGCACACTCCCTTACCACACAGCGGAACAATATTGCCCTTCAGCAGAAGCACTTGATACCAGGAGAGCCAACATGGAACTATTTACCCACAAACTTCTCAGTTGGTTTTTAGTTTTATTTTCTGCTTCTCTTTTTAGCCCCTTTCAAAATTATATTTTTTTCCCCTGATGCCTTCTGTGGTTTCCATTTCACAAACCATAATAATTTTCTCTAGGATCTCAAGAGAAAGCTAACCTTTGGGTACCTTGTCATTCTTACTTAGGTATCACTGTAATGAGAAACCATGACAGTTTCACAGAGGGTAGGATATGGAAAGATATACAGCTATGCAGCAAAAAGTGGTAAGTGAAATGTTTGTGAAACAAGATAACATCTAATCAGCTTTGCAGATTTGCCAGGTATAGCAGATTCCTATGCTGGAAGTAACTTACAGGTACTATCACACTTGAAAGTTTCCTGTTCAAGACCCGCCAAAGCAATTTCAGTGGTGAAGCAGGGGTTCAATTAAAAGCTAACTGTAACATTTCCAGCTTCAACAAAGGCAAAGAGCTACCAGCAAACTCGGGCAACAACTCAGCTCATTTTACAGAGGTGTCTTTTCAGGGAAATTAGTGCAAAGAAATAGAACAGCTCTAAAGACTATTACTTGTCTTGTCCTTCCTTCACTATCTGCACAACTTGCCTAGCCCTACTTGATGAAAATGTCATTCTTTGATGGATATTATTTAAGCAGTAGGATTTTCTTTCCTGAACTTTCAACAGCTGGCATGCAAGATAGCTACAGGAGAGGCATCCAACTTGAAGGGGGGAAGGTGGGGGCAGGAGCAGATCAGCTTCTCCAAAAGGAGGCTACAATTCCATCAGGGCTTTAGAAGAAACAAGTTATTTAGGAGAAGCAAACTCAATGCATTTTTATTTCAAGGAGTTTCTCCCATTTGGTGATACCATCAGAAGAAACTAGTTATTCCCTTGCCACTCTGGAAACAGCTAAGATACAGGTGAATTGAAAAACAGCAACAGTCCCAAATGGCTTATCTAAACCTCCTGTTGCAAACAAGTCAACCGAGAATACCTGACGCTCCATGTTGCTCTTGCTCCCTTTTGAAAAGTGCTTATAATTGGCTTGGCGAGGGCTTGCTATGCATGTGGGGATGTGGAAAGCAGTGCTGACCCCTACCTTCCCTTTGAAGGCACCTAATATATTCTCTCCTCCATCAGTCTACCAGTCTTTTGAACTTCAGGAAGGAGGAGGGAAAAAAAGAATTTTCTTTTGAAGAGAGAGAAAAAACAAACCTTTTGATTAAAAATATGGCTTAGCTGGAACTCATCTCCACCTCAGAATGAGCAAAAATAAAGCAGCCTAATAAGTTGTCCCTTAATACTTCATCTTCAGACAGGTACTAAGGGAAACAAATCTGAGCAGGCACGAGTAAGTGGGAATGTTGGAGAACGGAGTATTTTGCCCTAAGTACAACTATGCATAAGGAGTTCCCTGAAAACTCCCCCTGTACTTCACCTGTTAATTTATTCCATCTCCATAAACCAACAATCTTCTTACCTCCTAGGATGATCTTTGCATCACGGGAAGTTGGAGATAAGGAACTACTTTGAAGGCAGATGTAATCAACAGTCAGTTGATTAAAGATTAACAGTAACTCTGACCTAGTCTGAGGAAGATGTTTTTTGAAGATCCCTTTCACCAGAGCACTTAAGTATGCACTTAACTTTAAACACACACATAAGTCTATCCCTATCCAGTAAAGTGCTTA
>JAGPOW010002138.1:370580-383731 GCA_030014935.1 Caiman crocodilus | reverse complement strand
GACCACCTGGGCGACAGAGATCATAGCCTGCTGCAATTCACCATCCAGCGCAAAGTGGCAAAAGCCTGCAGCAAGGCAGCAGCCCTGGAGTTCAGGAGGACAGATTTCAATGAGGTAAGAAGAATAGTTGGGGAAGTACTGAGGTCCCGGAGGGGAGAGGAACCGGGTGTTCAAGAAGAGTGGTTGTTCCTTAAGGAGACGATCTTACAAGCCCAAAGGGAGGTAATCCCAACAAAGGTCAAAGGGGGCAAGAGGGCACAAAAGCCCCCATGGCTCACCAAAAGCATACGGGAACATCTCCTAGCTAAAAGGGAGGCATACACCCAATGAAAGGGAGAGGTTATCACCAGGGAGGACTATACCTCGGTTGCTCGGGGCTGCAGGGGGGCAGTCAGGAAGGCCAAGGTGAAGATGGAACTGGGATTACCTGGATCAAGGACAACAAGAAGTCTTTTTTCAAATACACAGGGGGCAAAAAGAAGATATCGGGTAACGTGGGGCCTCTAAGACATGCTAGGAAATCTGGTTGTTGCACCAGATGACAAGGCTAACCTATTTAACGATTTCTTTGCCTCCATTTTCCTGAGCAGGGACCAGATCAGCCCATTCGCTGGGATGCCCTCAGGCCCTGGGGAGGCGCACCCAGGCCTGGGGTCAGTGAGGATCTAGTCAGGGAACTTCTGGAGGGACTGAACATATTTAAATCAGCGGGTCCTGACGATCTCCACCCCAGAGTGCTGAGGGAATTAGCAGAGGTCATTGCGGGA
Source organism: Caiman crocodilus (assembly GCA_030014935.1). Taxonomy (NCBI): domain Eukaryota; kingdom Metazoa; phylum Chordata; order Crocodylia; family Alligatoridae; genus Caiman; species Caiman crocodilus. The sequence goes on along the minus strand of JAGPOW010002138.1, from coordinate 382,964 downwards.
CCCTGACACAGCTTTATGAGCACTTATGGTGCTCTGGTGTGGTGCCAGAGGACTGGAAAAGGGCCAATGTGGTGCCCATTTTCAAAAAAGGGAGGAAGGAGGACCCAGGAAATTATAGGCCAGTTAGTCTTACCTCGATCCTGGGTAAGCTTTTTGAGAGAATTATCCTGGCACATGTCTATGAGGGGTCAGCAGGGGAGGTTCTGCTTAGGGGCAACCAACATGGGTTCATTAGAGGCAGGTCCTGTCAGACCAACTTGGTGGCCTTCTATGAGCAGGTCACAAAATACTTAGACAGGGGTAGCAATGGACGTAGTCTTTCTGGACCTCAGGAAGGCCTTCAACACTCTCTCTCACCCCATTCTCATTAAAAAACTAGGGGACTGTGGTGTCAACACCTACATGGTCAAATGGGGCACTAACTGGCTGGAGGGCCGCATCCAGAGAGTGGTGGTGGACGGGTCATTTTCAACCTGGAGAGATGTGGGCAGTGGGGTCCCCCAGGGCTCGGTCCTCAGGCCTGCATTGTTCAACATCTTCATCAGTGACTTGGACGAGGGGGTGAAAAGCACCCTATTCACATTTGCTGATGACACTAAGATGTGGGGGGAAGTGGGCACGCTAGAAGGGAGAATTAGGCTGCAATTGGACCTGGACAGGTTACAGGGGTGGACAGATGAGAACAGGATGGGTTTCAGCGCTGACAAGTGTAAGGTGCTGGAAATACCTGGGGAGGAAGAACCGGCAGCATACCTACAGGCTAGGGAACTCCCTTCTTGTCAGTGCAGAGGCAGAAAAGGATCTTGGGGTCATTATTGATGCCAAAATGAACATGGGCGGACAGTGTGGGGACATGGTCAGGAAAGCCAACCACACCTTGTCATGCATCCACAGATGCATCTCAAGCAGGTCCAAGGAGGTGATTCTCCCCCTCTATGTGACACTGGTCAGGCCACAGTTGGAGTACTGCATCCAGTTCTGGGCACTGCACTTCAGGAGGGATGTGGACAGTATGGAGAGGGTTCAGAGGAGGGCCCCCCCATGATCAGAGGTCAGCAGAGCAGGCCCTACAAGGAGAAGCTGAGGGACCTGAACCTGTTCAGCCTCCACAAGAGAAGGCTGAGGGGGGGATCTAGTGGCCTGTAACAAACTAGTCAGAGGGGACCAGTAGGTGTTGGGGGAGTCTCTGTTGCCCCAAGCACTACCAGGAGTGACTAGAAATGAGAGTCACAAGCTGGCAGAGGGCAGATTCAGACTAGATATCAGGAGGCGCTACTTCACAGTCAGGGCGGCTAGGATCTGGAATCAACTTCCAAGCGAAGTGGTGCTGGCTCCTACCCTGGGGGTCTTTATGAGGAGGTTAGACGAACACCTTGCTGGGGTCGTTTGATTCCAGTACTTTTTCCTGCCATGGCAGGGAGTCAGACTTGATGATCTGCTCAGGTCCCTTCTGACCCTACCAACTATGAAACTATGAAATGGGTGCAGAACAAACTAATAGCTCCAGGGAGGACCCCAAACCAGAACAAATGGCTTCTATTGTGGGCTGTCACTGACTCATTCTGGATGAGTTACTTAAAACTGTGTGTGCCTTCTCGGGGCTGCTGAGAAGAATAATTGAAATGTACTTTGAGATCCTTGGGTGAACAGCACCAAGGGGGGCAGATATTTTCTTAACTGAGAAAAAAATCAAAGATACAGAAGAAACCTCTGAGCTGATCTGCCTTATTCAGCATAGCAACCTAGTCTTTTCAAACAGCAGATACAGAACTGGACCCACTGCTTCTTCTTTACCCTCCTTTCTAAAGGGAATCCCACACTGACCCTGTAAGGCATCCATGCAGGGAAAGTAATACAAGGTGGTTTGAAATGTTTAAAAGGTAATGCAATATTCTGTATTCTTTTACATGTCCTGTCCCTCACCTTTTGTAATATGTCAAATAAGCCTTCCATCCCCATCTCATTGGGCACTCAGATTTACAAGCCACTGAGATGAGTCATTGTAAATGTCTGCAGATTTGGCATAGACAGAAGCTCTGAAGAGCTGAGCATGTAAGGTCTTTGTCAAGAGTTTCCACATGGCACAGTCCTTGGTTTGAGAGATCTGGATCAAGAAATCAGGAAGGATTCCCTTCCATGCCCATGGTGAGACAAGCTAGCAGATTGTATCACATATTGGATAGTGGCACCTTCCCTGCCTGGGGCCACCTCCACCCCCTGTTTTGTGTAGCCCATCACCCATTAGGGAAGGCCAATGTGCCAATCCATTCTCTACTAGCTATAGCAGCCTTTGGGCCTTTCCACCATTTCTCATCCTAAAGGGAAAAGGTGTTACAGGGATATACATTTCCGGGAATGACCTGGCACCATTTGTGAGCTGAGGTGTAAGGGGAAAAATGTTCCCCCTTCATGAAGGGCTGAGGAACAGAAGAGAAAGGACAGAAAAGGAAAAAGACTGCAAGAAAATGGAAAATGCATAGGTAGAACAAGAGCCTGAATATAAAGACAACTAGAAGAATCAAAACTGACAGAGAAGAAACTAATACCACATCCCAATAGGAAGAAGATCACAGAAAAGCAACAAAAACTTATCCAGGTGTTGATGGGACTCACTTCTGAAGGAAAAGCTGAACGTCTATGTCTAAAACTATCAGATGTGGTACTAGAGGCTGTAATAGGAGTCATGGGATTATACTGAAAGAAAGAAAGTTTGAGCTTGACTGACCAAAAAACTTGAACAGACATTTTAAGGCACCCTCCTTCTGGTGACCCTTTTCACAAAATCACCACCACCCTGACTGATAGGGCCATATGAGCCACCATTTTCATTGAATCAAAGCCATTCTAGGAATCAGTCTTTTCCCACTGAGTTGGTCTAATTACAAGCAATAGAGAGAGGAAGTGGGGCACAGAAGGACCAATAAAAACAGGTAATTTTGGGACAGCTTGGCTATGGAATACTTGTGCTTAAGACCTGCATGTTACAGGGGAGCTCTGAGTGGACTGCAGTGAAAGGCAGGCAAGGAGGTGAGCAGTGGGTTCAATCTCATACCTGGAAGTTCAGCAGAGGTTCCTGGGTTGAGCTGGACTGCCACTGCAGATGTTCTTTGGGACTGAGGTTTAAGACAACCTTAAGGTAAGGTTGACTTTAATTATCAGTGGAGAGAGAGTCAAAATCTCTATGAAGATTAAAGTATGTAATTCAAGTATAAAACTCTTAGCCACCAGAAGCTGTGGAAGCTGACAGCTTAGCTAAATTCCAAAAAAGCAATTGGACAAATTCTTGGAGGAAAGGCGCATCAGTATCTATTGAGTAGGGCACTTCGGGATACAGGCTCTGAATCAGAACTTCCTAGATCTTAAAAGCTGGAGGCTGCAAGTGAGAGAGGAACAGTGGGGAAAAACACTGGTCATACTCAGTTCACTTTATCTTTCAGCATCCACTCTCTTCCCCTTGACACAGGATACTGGGCAAGATGAACCTATGATCTGACCCATTAAATGGCAATTCTTATGTTCTTAAGCAGGAGTGGGCAAAATACAGCCTGCCAGGCCATTCTATCTGGCCCATGGGACCCCTAAAAATTTAGAAAATGTATATTTATCTGCTCCTGGCTGCCTATCAAAGATGACAGGAACCAGGAGCAGTAGGACGCAGGGGGAGCGGGCAGGAGTCAGTAATAAGGTCCCGCCCCACCCCCCCTCCAACCTCCCCCAACTGGAAGTCTCTGCCTGCCACAGCCTTTGAGCTACTCCAGCACTAGGTGGCTGCATGACCAGACTGCGGGACCACACCAGTACCCCAGGGCCAGGAGCAGGATGGAGCAGGTGTGTGTCCATGCAAGGAGAGAGAGAGAGAGAGAGAGAGAGAGAGAGAGAGAGAGGGAGAGAGAGAGAGAGAGCGTGGAGTAAGGAAGAAAGAGAATGTGTGTATGTGCATGTGTTCATAGGGCGAGTCCTACATGCACACCCCATCATAAACATTCACCTACACCCCCCTCACACTGCCATACATGCAGACAACTACACCCACACTGTGGCAGAAAGCCACCTTTGTTTCTCCCCCAAAAAACTCTGCTCTGTGACAATTTTGGTTAGGATGGGCCCAGCAGAGGATATGTACCTTTACCTTATCTCTTTGGGTAACCTGAGCTGGATACATTCCTGAGGGAGGGGGGACATCTACTCTCTATGCCTATGCGACTAGCATCACATACCTGAGTGAGGGGCTTCCTTCCTGGTGGGCTACAGTCTGCCCGGCAATTAGTGCTGTATTTCAAATTGGTTGGCTGACAGCTAACAGATGCTGGCCTCCATTGGACCAGGTAAATGAGATCAAAAGGGCTATATAAGTTAAGGACTGCCCTGGATGGGGGGGCAGCAGCCACAAGGGATACTCAGGAACAAAGAAGAGCTGTATCATCTAAAACTTGCTCTCTCTCTCTCAAAACTCATGATCAAGGAACTGCTTGCCTCCAGAGGGAATCTCCAACAGCCTCTGGAAGATACTTGTAAGCTAACTGAGATCCAACTAGATATATAACTTGCAGCAACTCAGATGCGAGATCAAAGGCTACCCCAGCCAAAGGAGTTTGCTTGATGGGATTTCTCTGATATTACTCTACCCTGTACCCTATTCTAACCCTACCCTCTGTAACCAATAAAGTTCTCCTTTATACCTAGTGTGGGAAACTTATTGAGGGGTGGGTTTAATTATACCTAGGAGGCCCCTTGGGTCTGCGGACTACGAGAGACTATCCTTTTTGGCCCCCAACTTGGGGAAGTGCCCCAAGTTCTTGTATTGGGTCGAGTACCCATAGGACTATTAGGCCTGTGTTTCCCCAAGGACACAGACAGTCCCTTCTCGGGGTGGTGGCAGCACAAATTATCCCCAGACTCTGTGGTGGGGCTTGAAAAGGGGGTCTGCCAGGTCTTAGGCGCCCCTGGAGGGACTTGTGGAGTCTAGAAGGTGGACAGGCATAGTGAGTGGGAGGCTCAATGCAGGAGCGAGCTCCCCCTACTGGCCCACCACAGACACTCCCCCCACACACAGCCCCCCACACCCCACATATCCATATACAACCACATGCTCCCTCACCCCACACTCACACCTCCACACACACCTATCCCCATGTTCCTCATCCCCCCACAATATACAAGAGTAAGACTTCATTTTAAGCTATTGTGTAATCAGCTTTGTGTACACTATGCAAACACATGCAAACCAGGATAAAAATATTTTTTGAAATCAAATTAATGAATGTTGTAGGCATTTGGTTTTTAGAATACAATTTGGTATTTTTCTGGTTCTGAGATGGTAAAACCCCTTTCTGAAAGGAGATTTTCCAGGGCAAGGAGAGGGACTTCTGGTGGCAAAGGTCAGGGGTTGGGACTTCTGGTGACCAGGGACAGGGCACCTGCCATGGAGTGAGGCTACCAATGCAGCCGTGAACAGCTTGCCAAAAAACTCAGTAAGCAGCCCTCCGCCCGAAACAATTGCTCGCCCTTGTTCTTAAGGATACAGCACCACTAAGGTGCACCCATCAAGAGAGAGGAGAACATCAGCCAAAGAAATCACAGACATGAAATGTAGTGGAGTAGGGGGAGGCAAGATTGCTGGAATAAGCCATTGGTCTTTGAATTCTATTCTGTCCTACACAGGCTTCTTTACTGTGCTTATCACCATCATATCTGAACACCTTCCATTAAGCCTCATGTCTGACTGCTGAATGACAGCAATTAAATTCCTTTCTTTGAATTCCTACTTTTTTTTTTTGAAGATTTTGTCTGAAGAACTCACATAAACTGCTTGGTACCCAACAAGATAACTGGAAAGGCCAAAAAAACCCCGTGATACTTGGAACTTTAGCTGCAGGGAATCAAAGTACCAGGTTCTGCATACATGGCCTATCAAATCAAACCTTTTGACTAGAGGTGCACCGATATATTGGTCTGATGTTGGATTGGCATCGATATAAAGAAAATAGACTGTATCAGAAATCAGCCTAATGTGGCTGATAAATGCCCTGTGCACGTGCATAGCCACAATGCAGCACGTATGCGGTGAGGAGCACAGCCCAGCAGCGTGGAGCGCTGCATGCAGGTGATAAGTCTGTTGGGGTGAAAGAGGTGGGGGGGATGGAAGAGGTGTGGGGGCACAGATTAAGGGCCCTGCAGTGAGGGAGGGAGTAGAGCTGGCACTGCTCAGACAGGGTGGGGCAGGTGCAGGACAGAGCTGTGGTTCATCTGCGGGGGGGGTGGGGGGGCGCTCCCACCACTGCATGCACTCCAGGAGGCAGTCAGGTGGAGGTGTGTGACCCCAGATCTGCACGGGGCAGGGTAGGTTGCAACTCTGGGCTGGGGCCAGGGCTGTGCCAGGCTCTTCCAGGTGGGGAGTGGGCCGGGCTAGACTTGGGGTGGGGCAGGCAGTGGCAATGTGAGGCAGGTTTGGTGGCTACAGTGAATTTTGGGGTGCGGACCCCCCCATAACCCTCTACCAGTGCCGCTGGTGCATGCCCAGAGTGCAGCCCAGCCCAGCCCCCACTGGGAAGAGCCCAGAACAGCTCTGGCCCCAGCCCACAGCAGCAGCCCACTCTGCCCCATGCAGATCAGGGGGGTACATGCTCCCTGCCATGTCCTCCTGGTAAGTATGCAGTGGTAGGAGCCCTCCCCCTCCCCCCTGGTTAAGCCACTTGCAGCTCTGTACCACGCCCCACGAAACCAAGCCTCTGCCCCAGTCCCTCCTCCTCACCACAGAGTCCTCAATCTGTGCCACCCCCCCTTCCACCACAACAGATTTACCAGCTGGACACTGTTCTTCACGCTGCCGGGCTGCACATCAGAAATGGGACTGGTATCAGCAAATACATGCCTCCTTAGAAATCAGCTATTGGTACTGGCCCCAAAAATCTCTACTGGTGCACTGCTACCTTCCACCCTTAGAAACACAATTTAAATGGTGAAATATGCTTCTAAAATCATACTGGAACATAGGAACAGAAGGGAATTCCTGGGATACTGATTCTAGTTCCCTGCTTTCACAGGCAATAATGAAAGATGATCCCATAGGTCAACTGTGCCAGTCTAAAGTAATGTATTAAACCCCAAAGCTACCCTTCTTTGGTAGCATGGACACTCGGGTGAGTGGCTAGAAGCCAAGAGGTGGAGAGTTTGAGGCCATAGCAGAAGCACTCATGGAGTGGCCATGTCAGATTCCAGTGAATCTGCAAATTCTGTTAAATACCTTGCCACAAGGACACAAGGAAAGGAATCCCAGAGCTTACCCCTCACCTCTCCCCAGCATGCACATACTTTTCAATTTTGAACAACTTTGCCCATTTTCTCATCCTAGGAAAGGAACCATTTTGGTTGACATCACATGACAAATTTGATCTAGCCCTGGACAAAAATAATTAATTTTTTAAACTCTTGTCGAAAGTACTACTTCTCTATTTTAGATTGACCCTAACCATAGGTGGATGTAGATTTTTAAAAATGGTGGGTGCAGATGGTGAGGTGCACCATCACATATAAAACAACACATTTTTCTCCAGTTAAAAATAAATTCAAAGCTGGGGGTCTATGGCTGTATTATTTAGTTTAAAATTGAAGCCAAAACAAATATAACAGCAGCACTGGAATGAATTAAAAACAATCTACAAGGCTGTGAAACAGGAGCTTCATTGCCAGGAGCAGCTAACAGACAGCAGAATTGCAGAACAAAGGTAGTTTGACTGGTGGACCAGCAAGCCCATTAAAAATAAGATCGGGTCCTTAACACCTGTGGAACAAAGAGTTCAGAAGAGTAAATTACAACAAGTCACGAAGCTAACTGACTCCATCAGAACTGCCTGACCAGAAGTGGCACTGCCACTGCCAGGCAGTTGGTTTTAAACTTTGGATTTTTGGGGTTAGGCCTTCTCACCCAAATGACAGTGTATAGCAAGAAAAAAGTTAATCCTCGTTACCACCTAGCCATAAAGTACAATAAAATTAGATAAGAGCCCACTGGAAATATTTATGTAATATTCTTTCCATTATTTGTTCTCTCACATTGGCTTCTAATGTGTGACTTAAAATAATTTCCGTGTCATTAAAACATGTTTGCTTTGCCATGAGGGAAGAACATATGAAAACATTCTTTTCATCTCTACCGGCTTGCTTGATAAAGTCACCTCGAAGAAGATGACATGGGTCTTCTGGCATTTCTATGATGCATCCACAATTAATTGGGAAATAGAAGTACCTGAGAGTAAGATCTTTGATTGTGATTGACTTCTCTGAATTGACTGCCATCTTCTACAAAGAGAGACATCATTTGTGATGAAGATAAATATGGGAGCTGAGTCTAAGAGAATGTAAACTACCTCCCATCCTTCAAGTCTAATAGAAAAGGGTCATATTTATTAATATTGCATCAAAATGTTTTATGTTTATATTTCCTCCTATGATTATTTCATCAACATTACTCCAGGGACCAGGAGAGCAACTTGTTTACAGTCTCTTCCAGGTTTCCCTTCCTGAGACACATTTGTAGATGCCAAACATAGAGACAATCTTTAGAAAATTCTAGGACATTTTTAAGAGAGTTACTTTCAAAATACAGTTCATAGGTCAAGTGCTTCTCACTATGTGCAGCTTGCCACGAAAGGGTTGAGCAAAATGCTCTACTTTTAGGCTAGGATTTTTAAAGCATCTGGAGGGATTTGGGTATTTTACACCCTTTGAAAACCCCAGCTATCAGTCTTAAAATACTAGGCTGGGAGTGAGGACTCCTTTTCCCACTCACTCTTTGCTTTTGGGCAACTCATTTCACCTCTCCATACCTCATCTTTCCATCTAGAAACAGGACAATACTCCTGCTGTGCTGCTAGTTTGACAACATTTCATGGGAGTTTCATCTTCTATGTCATGGGGCTTCTCTCAAATATTCCAAAAACTTCTTCTGGTGAAAGCCACTATCTAAACACTATTTTTTAAATGCTATTTTGAATTTCCAAAGCTTCTCATTGGTATTCAGTGGTCTTGTTGATATTCTTTGAGTAAAACATAATCAGAGGCCCAACAGACAGATCCATATTTTTACCTGAAGAGTTTAAAGCTTACATTTTTATATCTCAAGACCTACATTTAGAGTTCCAAATTCTTGTAGGCAATGGGTTCCTGCCACCCTCTCAGAAGTAAGTGGGGGTTGGGAAATGCTTGGGAAACTTTGCCCCAGATTTAATCTTTTTTATATTTAACACCTGGCAGGCTTGTTCTTATCCTATAGCCATTTTCAAATCTCTGCACAAATTTGAAAGACTATTATACACAAACATCCTAATGTCTTGAATATTTGTATCTGAGATAAAGATTTGAAAAAGGAACAATAAATATTAAAGTGTTCTCTTTTCCTAACTTTGTCCTTAATCCCTATAAGCCCCAGGATCCCCTTTCTCCCTTAAACTCTTACTGAGTCATTAACAGGGATCTGGGTTTTCCATTTGTGAAAGAAAAATGAAGCAAAACCAGGGTTTTCTCCTTCTAAGGAGAAAAGCCCAGATTTTCTCCTTTAAAGGAGAAAAATATGAATTAAGGAGGGTTTCCCCTTGCAAGCTAGCAGAGTTCAAGCCTGCAAGGGTGAATGGGGGGAGGACAGTCAGGCGGGGGGGGCCATGTGCATGGACACACATACACATGGCTGCCGGGCTGCCTGGAGAGCAGCTCCCGCAGGTAACTCTGGGCAAAGGGGAGGGAATGGATAGAAATAAGGCCTTCATAGTGAAGGAGGGAGTTGGCCAGGGCTGGGACTACCCAGCCCAGGCACTGCATGGGACTTGGGGCCCGGGGCCCAGGAGGGGAGCAGGATAGCGCCGCGGGCAGCTTATTGCAGGGGAGGGAAACTAGCTCCCTGTCGCTGTACGCACTCCTGAGAGGGGACATGAGGGGCATGTGTCCCCAGATATGTACACGGGGTGGGTGTGGGCTGCCTGCTGCAGGCTCCGGCTCCTTGCCCTGCTGTCGCCCTACGGCCTCCATGGCTCAGTGAGGAGGACCCACTGTGACAGAGGAGGCTCAATACCACTGCTGCAAGCCTCACACTGCCATAGTGAAGTGCCCCTTGCCTGCCTGGCAGCAGCAAGGGCACAGCCCCACACTGACATTCCCACTGCCAGGTGCAGGGGGCACCTCGCCATGGCAGTGCAGTGGCACCAAGCTTCCCTGCCCGAGCCTGCCATGCTGAGTCCTGCCCACTGGGCCATGGAGGCCTTGCAGGGAGGGGCAGCAGGGCAGGGAGCCCCAAGCCTGCACCCCAGCTCCCCCACATCCAGCCATGACACCTGTGGGGGAGGGGAGCTGGGCTCCGCACTCTGCTCTCCGCTGGAGCCACAGCGGACACTGCTGCCTATGGGCAGCAGCCGGGGATTGGGCACTGTTGCAGGGGCAGAAGGCTGTGGACCTGGGTTCACGGCCCCATAGCCTTGGCAGATGGCTCCCTCCTGGAGGGTTGGGGGCCTGTGGGTGGGGAGTAAGGGGCAGAGGCACTGTCATAACAGAACTGCTCAGCACCACAAAGCGGGGGGGAGGGAGCTGCAGCTCGGCCCATGTCCTGGGGGTAGGGAGAGCTCCGATTTTCTGTAATAAAAAACCCAAAATCAAACACTGAATTTTACAGGTACTTAGAATTTATGTTACTAAAATGAATGAGGCATTGGTAGGTTTCCAAACCGCTTGGAATTGTAAATATATCAATAAAACATCGCACCAGCCGATACCTATATACATTCATTCACAAATTCATAGATGTTAGGGCCAGAAGGGACTTCAATAGATCATCGAGTCCAATCCCTGCATAGGCAGGAAAGAGTGCTGGGTTTAGATGACCACAGCTAGATGCCTATCTAACCTCCTCTTGAAGACCCCCAGGACAGGGGAGAGCACCACCTCCCTTGGGAGCTTGCTCCAGGCTTTGGCCACTCTAACTGTGAAGAAGTTCTTCCTAATGTCCAGTCTAAATCTGCTCTCTGCTAGCTTGTGGCCACTGTTTCTTGTAACCCCCAGGGGTGCCTTGGTGAGTAAAGCCTCACCAATTCCCTTCTGTGCCCCCATGATGAACTTATAGGAAGCCACAAGGTCGCCTCTCAGCCTTCTCTTGTGGAGGCTGAAGAGGTCCAGGTGCCTCATAGGGCTTGGCCTGCAAGCCCTTAACCATATGAGGGGCCCTTCTCTGGACCCTCTACAGGTTCTCCACATCCCTCTTGAAGTGTGGTGCCCAAAATTGTACGCAGTACTCCAACTGCAGTCTGACCAGCGCCCGGTAGAGGGGAAGTATCACCTCCTTGGATCTGTTCGTCATGCATCTGCTGATTCACGATAAAGTGCCATTAGCTTTTCTGATGGCTTCGCCACACTGACGACTCATGTTCATCTTGGAGTCCACTAGGACTCCAAGATCCCTTTCCACTTCCATGCCATCCAGTAGGTCATTTCCTAGACAGTAGGTATGCTGGATATTTTTCCTCCCTAGGTGCAGCACTTTGCATTTCTCCTTGTTAAACTGCATTCTTTTGTTTTCTGCCCATATGTCCAACCTGTCCAGGTCTACTTGCAGCTGTTCCCTGCCCTCCACAGTGTGTCCACTTCTCCCCACAGTTTTGTATCATTCACAAACTTGGACAGAGTACACTTCACTCCCTCATCCAAGTCGCTGATGAAGACGTTGAAGAGTATCGGTCCAAGGACCAAGCCCAGCAGGAACCCACTGCCCACACCCTTCCAGGTCGATACTGACCCATCCACTACAACTCCCTGGGTACAACCCTCTAGCCAATTCATCACCCACCGGACCATACAGTCATCCAAGTCACAGCCTCTTAACTTGTTCACCACTATGGGGTGGGATACCATACTGAAGGCCTTCTTGAAGTCTAAGTAAATGACATCAACTCCTGCGTCCAGGTGTTTTGTAACCTGGTCATAAAAAGAGACTAGATTAGTCAGGCATGATCTTCCTGCTACGAACCCATGCTGGTTTCCCCTCAGCATAATTTGTCCTGCTGGGCTCTCGCAAATGTGAGCCTTGATCATTTTTTCAAAGACTTTGCCAAGGATGGAGGTGAGATTGACTGGCCTATAGTCGCCTGGGTTCTCCTTCCTCCCCTTCTTGAAAATGGGGACCACACTGGCCCTTTTCCAATCCTCCGGGACCTGGCCTGTGCGTCACGAGCGTTCAGATATTCCCCCAGTGGCTGTGCAATAACGTCAGCCAGTGCCTTCAGTACCCTTGGATGGAGCTCATCCGGCCCTGCTGACTTAAACACATCCAGTTCCTCCAAGTGCCTCTGCACCATCTCATGGTCTACGCTTGGTAGTCTGGCGCCCTGGTGCTGCCTCTCTACAATC
>JAGPOW010002138.1:336001-367323 GCA_030014935.1 Caiman crocodilus | reverse complement strand
AAACCACATTTAGGTGTTTGGCTTCTCGGAATTCTAGGATTGTAAGAATATTATGAAAATAATAGTACTGATTCAAATTTAACTTTGAGTTGTAATTGTTTGGGGAGGAAGTGCATTTGGAGCACTGTTCCTGATATATGTAGTTACTGTGTTCTTAATGTTTGTGGTATTTCTTAAAGCTAAGCAGTGTTATATGCATAGCAAAGAATTTTAAAATAGAATTGTGTTGTATGAATTAAGAGTGTAATCATTATGAAATCGTGCAAGTAGCTAAAAATTTCCCCAGCCAAACAAATCAGTAAGTTGTGTGGGATCTTCTCTATTCCATAACCCACTAGAGACAAAAGCATCCAATTGATCTAACAGTATCTTCACCTGTTCTGGACTGATTTTGTGAGAACTGCTTTTATTGGCATATTCACTGCACCCCTGGTCTGGTGACCAGTTCTGGCCTGGGTTCAGGAATACTGATGCAAAGTAATTGTTGAGGAGCTTTGCCTTTTCACAGGGGTCGATTGTGGGCTTCCCCTCCATGTTCCATAGGGGTGCCACAGTGAAGCTTGATTTTTTCTTGCTCCCTATGTACCTATAGACGGATTTTTTGTTTTCTTTAATTTTGGTCACCAGCTTGACTTCCATGGATGCCTTGGCTTTCCTTGTCTTGTGTCTGCAGATCCTGGCCGCACGAGTGCACTCTTCTCTGGATCCCGAACCATTTTTCCATTGGATGTACGCTTCTTTTTTCTTTTTGAGAAATTCCCTAGTGTCTCTGTTGAGCCAGGCAGGTCTCTTGGCTCCTCTCTCTCTTTTCAATCGCATGTGGATAGCCTCTTTTTGAGTTTCCTTGAGGAAATGCCATCATTCTTAAGCTCCCAAGTTGTTGGTTGCAAAGGGCCCTTCCAACTAGACTCCTGAGTTTACTGAAGTCCACCTGTCTGAAGTCTAGTATTTTTGTTCTGCTGGTAGATTTCCCAGCCTTTCAGTAGATGATGAGTCTGATCAGATCATGATTGCTTTGGTACTGGCTGCGTTGGCCAGTTTGCTGTAGAATGCCAGGTCATAATCTCTTCTTGGTGGGGGGCCTGTAATGGACTCCCACCATCAGGTCCCCTTCTCCCAAGTCCCCGTGTAACCTTTCCTTATAACCTTTACTTGTAACCTTCCTATCCAATGTTCCATGTAACTATGGTACTGTCAATCAAAAAGATTTTATTGCACATATTTTCTCTTTCAAAGCCTGCAAAGAGAATTTGTCATCTTTTGTACTCAGTATAAACATTTTTTTTTCATCCTTCAGTTCCACGAGGCTGAGGACTTTGATGCTATTCTTCTCTTGTGGTTTTATTCCATTTATTATGCAGCACTCAGGGCACTAAGACTTGCATTCGTTCTTGCTCATGTCTAATTAAGATGAATGGTAACTGTCCACACTGTTTATTACCCTAGAGAAAATCTATTAGCAGTTCTGATGGAGAGTCTCCCAGGAATTACCACCACACTGCTTCTGAAAGGCTTCAAGTCAAAATGCCAGTGATTACGATTGCCACAAAGCAGTTGAGCATCCTACATTCTTTTATGATTTACAGTGTTATTTGTGAGAGAGGTTATACTCAGAGACATCTCAAGAAATGTGGAGAGGAGCAACATGATTTAGAAGCTAACACACAGAACAGGTAGTCAACCTTTGCCACAGCCACCCAGTGTCCTCAGGCAAATCACTTAACATTTCTGTGCTTCAGCTAGCATAACCCCAGCTCTCAGTAGCTACTGTACTCTGCTGCAATCTTATAAGCTCACACGTGTTTCAAAGCTTATATGGTTTGGAACAGAAGCTCACTTCGGTTGTAGTGTCTGGGTGAGACAACTCTGGAATGACAAATAGAAAGAGGCAAAGGAAAAAATGTAGAGATATGGAAAATATATCTTCCCTAAATCTTGAACCTCAAGGTTGCAGGTTTCTTTGATCCTCCAAAGATCCTTTCTGCAAGAGGCTAGGCACTTAGAAAATCCTGTTACAAAATAAGAGGCCTGAAAGGAGAGACTTCTTTAACAGCTTGGATCAGTTATTTCTGACATTGAGAAATCTTCCCCTTCTGAGTGACAAGTCCTGACTGCCCAGTATAAAAAGGGGATTCTTTACACAGCACTAAGCACTAACCTTGTATCACTAACACACCAACAGTTAGCAGTGAGCAGCTTGGATGGTTTCGTGATGATAGTGCAGGTGAAGCTCTCCAGATGACATGACATTGCCATCAGATGACCACATGACGAGTGCCACTCTGCTATCACTATAAGCATTACTCAGTTGGACACTACCCGGTTACTTAGATAGGGGGCTCAAGCTGAGAAATTCAGACTTTTAAAATCATTTCAAACAGTCCCAAATGGCAGGTTGAGCCATCAGACTGACTTTCCCCATGCCAGGCTAATTGCCTTTAAAAACATCTGTCAGTCATTCCCTAAAGTCTGCCATAAGAAGTTAATTTGCTTCTAGATAAGCCTTGTTAAAAGAAATAAAATCTTGTCCCTCAACGTACAAAGGGTAAATGTCCCACATATAATCAAGCATGTTATGTCCATGTTAAAAGGAAGCTGGCATCACCTGTAAATTCAAACCTGATAAAGTGAAGGCAGAATTAAGACTACACATAGAAGACTCTTGATTACATCAAATAGCCGCAGCACAGGAACCTTTAATTAGTTCAAAATCTTTATCAGGTAAAGTTCATTCACCATTGTTGATAGTTTCCTTTTTGGAGAGGGCAAAGGGATAAACACAAGCAGGTAATATACAGTTTCCTGCTGAAGGAGCACAGAGCAAGCCTGAAATACCCTATCCAGGCTCCTCTCAAAGACAAATGAGAAACCAAACATCATTGGAGTCATCAGCACCCTCTCTGTGCTACCAATATCCTGGATCTTGTCCAAGTCAACCTCAAACCAGTGTGTGGAACTGAATGGCACTGATAACAAATGACCCCCTCCAGTCCACAGTCTAATCCCTCCAGGCTGCTTTGCAAGGTGATGCCCTGGACCACTGCACTACCCCAGGTTATATTTAGGGCAATCCAATAAATCTGTACACTGACCTTGATAAAAAGAGTGGGAACATACAGAAAAAAGCAGATCAGAAAGTTTTGCAGAACTGATATTAATGCATCAAGCTACTGCATTTCACATATTTATTTTGTCAAGCTGTCAAAAATGGCACCTTGGTGGTATTACATAAAAAGGCATTAGACTAGAAAATGCTTTGTACCTAAAAAAGAAAATTACACAAATCCTGATATTAAATGAGATTTAAATGCTATGCAGATACATAAATAAAAGGGTTTCATTAAACAGGACTAGACTCTAAAGAGCAACATATGAAGGATGCATGCATCAGTGATAGGAACAGTCAATGCCGTATGATGTAACAAACCCGCCTGGCTTTGGACTCTACCGAAAATGGATTGGTGTGGTTTTTTAATCTTGTCAGCCGCACACCTGCTAACAGATCAGGAAGCTGAAAGGCTGTTTACTTGCACTGCCAACATTCAAGCTGATTATTTTCTGCAGAAAGAGACAGATATTTAATTTTTGTGTCCCAAAGAAGACTTCTCCACCATCAAAGGACAAATCGCAAGCCTGATTCC
Source organism: Caiman crocodilus (assembly GCA_030014935.1). Taxonomy (NCBI): domain Eukaryota; kingdom Metazoa; phylum Chordata; order Crocodylia; family Alligatoridae; genus Caiman; species Caiman crocodilus. The sequence continues at coordinate 363,682 of JAGPOW010002138.1, read as the reverse complement.
CTCACTAGCACTGAGGAAAGAGACAAATGCTCCCTCCCAGTTCAGTTAAAAGGAGTGTAAAGATTTCATTACAGACAACTCAACAATTTCTCCTGTGTTGTTTTTTGGGTTTTTTTTGTTTGTTTGGTTGGTTTTTTTTTACTTTTTTGCAACTCCTACACCAGGAATAGTACTTACTCATTCAAGCTGCCTCCTTACTTCACAATGCTACCCGTGTACGTACTGTAGAATAGGTCAAATTCATTCCTGTACAGAGTGCCTGAGTAAGTCCAGGTACAACATCAATCTTATGTCAGCCTCATTTTAGGGTGGTGAAATACGTTGCAAATGTGACCCAGGCCCTCACACAGATCCTCTGCACAGGACTGAGTTTTATCCAACATGATCGAGGCTTTCAAAGAGCCTTAGCTATCTGTAGTGATGACCCTTCCTCTATGGACTCCAGAACCATGATCTGGACCATAAAAGTGTCCCTCATCCACCTGCACCTCCTCTTCAGCATCCAGAACTGCAGGTCTCTGTAGTATCAACGGATAACATAGACATCTGAGAGCTAGACAGTCAGTGTAGGACTGTTCCCCACATTGAACTGTTCAATCCGCACCTCCCAAACTGACTGGCTCCCAACACTTTCATTGGAAGAGGATTCCAAAACCTCACAGTCAAGGTACTTTACCCAATAGCCATTCTCAGACTCCTTCTGTTCTTGTTAAACCTCTCCACATTCCCTGCTCTTTGTAAAACTATAAAGAGAATTAATCTCTCCTCTTTCCCTGTGGAATATGGAAGCCTTCCAAAATCTGTTTTTGAAAGATACAACACAGAGGCAAATGGCAACACACAACATTAAACAAGAGCAAAAGGAGAGATTGATAACAACAGTTTTGATTCACTGGGTACATTGCTGTCCTCTCCTTGAGTTACAACAATGGCAATAAGTGCAGCTCATCAAGGGAGTCACTGAGACCCCTTCCTCACCCTCAGATAATCCCCAAAGCACATGGTCATTTGACTCAACCAGGATCAGTCAATTTGGGAGGGTGCCATTTCCAGGGAAGATTAGGAGAGGATGATGAAATATTTCACTATTAATAGCTTTATGGAGCTTATCAATTTCAGTGCATAACTTGTATTTTTGAGATTTTCCCAAGGAAGGTTGGAAATTTAACCTCACCTTATAGAAATTTTTCAAAGATGATTTAACCTGTGGTTAGATTTGATGCAGAAGCACAGAGGGCTGGGATTAATAGGATGGCCTTGTGTATTTTTATGTGCTGGAAGTCATCTAAGAGGAGGATAACATCTTTCATCATGCTGCACTATGTGCTGTGAAATTAGGTGACAAGAGCATAAGGGTGAAGAAAGGAAAGTCGACAATTTTGATCTCATTTCCATCAGCAGACCCCCTTTCAGCAAGCGCCTATTTTTTGCACGTAATGTTCAGCCACCCTTGGATCATCCTCCTCTTTTGCACTTGCATAGAGAGTGCAATCTGGACAAATGAGATCTGGGAGTCTTGTCTGGGAGTCAGGATACCCTGAGCAATAAACCAATTGCCTCTACTTACTTGCCATGCTATCCTGGACAAGTTGCTTCACTTCTATGCCTCACGTTCCCTCATCTAACTGGGAGCTACATATAGAGGCCTTACTGTTTGGGGGTGTTGTAAAGATTGATCTGTTAATGTCTGCAGCATCCCAAGAACATAACAAAATGTATTCTTACTATACAGACACTGGCTGCAGTCTAGCTCTGCACTAGGGGGTAAAAATAAATCCAGTCTGGTTTTATACTGCATTGCACCAGTAACCGTGCAAGTGCCTACCCATGCAAATCCATCCCTGAGCATTTAAACATTTGTTAAGTATCACAGGGAAATAACTGGATTATTTTTCACTGATTCTAAACGGAGGACTTAGTGCATTATAAGGAACTCAGATACATGCTATTTACCATAGTTTTACGGTGTATGGGTTGAGACATTGTATAAGTTGACCCTATATTTCTGTAAAAAAAAAGTTAGGATTCTTGTATGTCTGGTGTAGAAGTCAACCTTGCCTTGGTGTGCAAGATGCTGGAAGCCAGGCAGGCTCATGGGAGAGGAAGCATGCTGGCAAGTTCCCAGGAAGCTGGATCGGGCCCCTGGGAGCTTGGGCAGCACATGGCCCAGTGGCAGCCCACTCGCCCAGCCCTGGTGGGTGCTGCCAACATGGAGGGAAGGACCAGGCCCCTGTCCCGCAGCTCAAGAGCTGCCCGGCCTGGTAGCATCTTGTCCCCTGGGCATGGGGCTGGTAGGGAGGCTCCACCGAATGCAGGATCAGGCCCTTCACCGCTTTTGCTTTCCGCAGGTGCCTGCAGCTGGCAGGATGCCCAGTGCCACCCAGAAAGGGGCTGGCTTTCCCCAGCAGCAGCATGGGGTGTTGCGGAGAGGCTGGCCCTGCCTGACACCCTGTGCTCCCCTGGGAAAAGCTAGCCCCTTCCTAGGCAGCCTCAGGTATCCTGCTGGCCACAGATGCCTGCTGAAGGCAGAAGGAGTGACAGGCCCGATCCGGATTTTGGCAGAGCCTCTCTGCCCTGCAGCTGGGGGGCAAGCTGCCGCCAGGCTGGGCAGCCCCTGAGCTGCGAGGTGGCCTAGTCTTTCCCTCCACAGTGGCAGCACCCCCTGGGGCTGGCTGGGCAGTGCTGCCCAAGCTCCAAGGGAGCTCCCATGAAGGTGCAAGAAGTACTGCTCGCAGAGCATGGTGTGTAGGTCATGGTTGAATTTTAAGAGTTAAAAATTTGGCTTCAAAACTTGACTTACACACTGTGAAATATGGTATTAGCTTTCACTGTAATTACCCAAGGCCATGTTGTATCCCCTGAGGAGGAGGATAAGAAAGCCCAGGGAACTGTCATGCTCACTTTACAAAGCTCCTGTCCAAAACTCCCCTTAAGGGCAAAGATGATTTATGAATAGGGACCTACTTAATTTGTGGGTTTACAGATTTCACAGAAACTGTAAAATCTGGGATTGTCCACAAAATCTGCAAAATCAACAAAAAAGAACCTTAATAAAAATAAAACTGGCTCCGCGCTGGGATCCAGCGGCCCTTGGTGCCAGAAGGGGATGGTGCCGGCTGGCTGAGCAACACAAATGGCAGCAGCCAAGACAGCTGCTGCCCCCTTGTCCTCCTTCCTCTGCCCCCTCCCGAGCCTTTTTGGCAATCTGTGCTGAGGGGTGAGGCTGCACAAGCAGCAGCCAGCCAGCCAGATAGCAGCCTCCCCCTTGTGCTTCCTCCCCCTGGGGCCTCTTTGCCAATCGGCACTGAAGGGCAGAGCTGCACAAGGGGCAGGGCACAAAGGGCAGTCAGCCATCAATGATGGCCACACTCCTATCCTTCTTCTCCCTGGGGCCTCTCCACCAATCATCACTAAGGGATGGAGCCTCTCCAAAAATAAGCACCAAGGGCTGCCACAAAATGAGAATTTAGCCTGCAATCAACCCACGAAAACTGATAAGTCCCCCAGAATTTAGGTAGACCTCTATTTATGAACACAGCAGACCCTTGGGATCCATGAAGAATGGAGACTCCAACCAGCACACTGTGTGACTGGTCCTTACACAATCGATCACGTAGCACTTATAACTCATTGAGCCTTCAGATGCCTGAGAATATTTCACAGCACAGCACACCACCAAGTTATTTGTGAAACCTGTAGGCAGTCTGTTGTCCTTACACAGTAGAAAACAGCCATGTCTCCAGCTGGCTTACATAATTAGACACATTCCCAGCACATAAACACCACTCAAACTCATTTTCAGAAATCACTGGCACCCAGTTACACACAAGACAAGTGGATATTCCAGTCATTCCACCCGCTGCACTTCTACCGGTTAAAGTCCTCAGCAGAACCTCACCCATTTCTCCCCCACACATGCACACAAAGGGTTATGCTACTTCTCATTCAAACCAAAAGTAGTCTGGTGTCATGATCAAATTCTGAGAGGCCTGCATGGCACTAATCAGTATAGTCCTACTTATTACACTGGAGAGTTTACAAGGGCTAGTCCACACCTGTGCAGCATTAATCATGCAAAGTAAAGAATATCCTGTTACCAAGGCAGAATGGAGGCACGCTGAATACTTTGGTATGAGGCAGCATCTTTCTAAAGCAAGATATTTTGGGGCGAGGAAAAGAGAATTGTCAAATGAAAAGCATCATTTCCACCCAGGGGCCAACCTGCCCTATACTGCGAAACCTGCAGCTGCAGGGGGGGGCCTTGTGTCTGGCCACTCACCACCCCTTCCTTCCTGCTGCCGGAGGTGGCTTCTTCAGCTGCTCACCACCCCCCACCTCTGCCGCTGACTTCTTCGGCCGCTCGCCATCCCCTCCACCCCCCCACAACCAGCTTCTTCAGGGCAGCGGGCCCCAAAACTTTTTCTTGCAGGAAGCACCAAAAAAATGCGGGCCAGCCCTTCTTCCACCCTCCATCCTGTGAGGTTGTTGCTTCTCTCTACCTCCCTACTCAAACGCACACCATTGAGGTGTTCCCCAGAGAAACAGAGAGAGAGAGAGGCATAATTTACTGAGGGCTAGATCCTTTTGGGGAGATCAATGGGAATTTAGCCATTGATTTAAGTGTTGTTAGGATCAGTCCCTAACTCTGTGATTGACTCCCAAGTCAGAAGAGTGCGTCTCAGCTGGTGCTAAAAGAGCTCTGGTTTTGGGCACCCCAACTGTCAGCCAGTTGCACATAGTTTCCAAGTGCACTGGCTTTTATCTAGTATGCCAAAGCATATGCTACAACATATCATAGAAAATTAGGGTTGTAAGGGACCTCAGGAGGTCATCTAGTCCAATTTCCCTGCACAAAGCAGAACCATCCCCAACTAGATCAACCCACCCAAGGCTTTGTGCAGCAGGATCTTAAAATATCCAAGGATGGAGAGTCCACAACCTCTCGCTGTGTAACCTGTTCTAGTGTTTTACTATCCTCATAATGAGAAGGTTTTTTCCTAATATCTAACCTAAGCTTCCCGTGCTGCAACTTGAGCCCATTGCTCCTTGTTCTGTAATCTACCACCGAGAACAGTCCAGCTCCAACCTCTTCGTAACCACCCTGCAGGTAGCTGAAGGCTGTTATTAAATTATGTCCCCAGTCTTCTCTTTTCCAAATTAAATACCCAGCTCCCTCAGCCTCTCCTCAGAAGTCATGTGCCCCAGCCTCCTAAGTAACTCTGAGCTGTCTGTAAGTTGCACTGCCCTAATTAGCAGCAGTTCCTCTGCATGGCAAAAAAGCTCATGGCTTACCTGGTGATGATGGCAAGGTGAGGAGGGCTCATGCAGGCCCCCATGAAGAGCACCACATTCTCATGCCGCGTCTGTCGGTAGGCCATCACTTCCCGCTTGAAGGCTTTCAGCTGGTCTTCGTTGTCCCTCTCAATATCAATGAGGCGGATGGCCACCTCACCATGCCAACGTCCATGGAACACCTGGCCAAAGCGCCCTTTGCCTATCAGTTCTCCAATCTCCAGCTGCTCAAAGGGGATGTCCCACTCCTGGAGAAAGATGCTGGTCTGGCTGGCCTTGCGTGGGAAATTGCGAGCGGAGAGGAGAGAGAGGTTCATTTCCTCAAAGTCATCCTCAGACTCCTGGGCCTCCTCATTCCCATCCTCGTTCTGCAGGGAGACAAATGTATCTTGCTTGCATTCCTTGGCATGTGCAAGGCACTGGGGTAGAAAAGGAACATTTGCTTCCACTGCTGGTGCATGGAGCACACTATAAAACCAGGTGGAGCTTTTCCCACCAACACGATGGCTATGCACAAAGCTGCCTGCCCACTTCTCGCAGACCTTCTCTTTGCCAGTGAGAGTGTTTCTGAGACCCAGACATGGTCATAACCTCACCCCTGTCTCTCCCCTTTTCTACATCCCCCATTCCTCCCTCCTTTAGTTAGATGGCAGATGGCTGATTTGGAAGAGATCAGATGACACATCTGGAAAAGACCAAACTGCCAGTGTTGTTCTATTAACCAGATGGCAAGAGAACTGGAAATGAGACTCAGCTGAGAGGGGGATTAGCTAGTGCTGTAGCATCACTTCTTGGAAGATGCTCTGAGCAAGGGAGTTGGGGATTAGGATTAAAATGGAACAGACTGAGGCCAGAAAGTTGGCATGAATTGAAGTCTGCCAAAGCTCCACTCTCTACTTGGGCACTGAAATTACCCTAAACATGAGTACAGGGATAGTAATTGGAAGTTAGTTTGTAATTGTGTGAATTCAGGTAAACTGAACGATGAGGCTCAGGAACAGAGGAACTGAAATAAATTATATTTGCACCAAGATACCATGGAAACTTGCAAACCAGATGCTAAAGGCAAAAGGTTGAAAAACAACAGTATATTTTAGTTAAATATTTTTCTCTGATGTCATAAAAAATTTAGCCACTCTTCACTGAGATTCTCAACTATTACAGCAGTCCCCAGAGCTCAGCAGATTCAAACTCATTCAGAACTACGCTGAATTAGTTCTTCATGGAACGTGCACTGTTTTACTAACTTTCAGATAACCTTGAGTGACCATGTCCCCTTCTCCATATACGCATAATTACTTTCACATAGAGTATATGGAAATATACATACATTATTAGACTGGATATGCACCAGTATAAACTAAACCAGAAACTGGCCCACACACAAAAAATCCCCAGGATGAATGAACAGCTAAAAGATCAAATAGAGACACACTTTTATTAGGGCAGACAGATATTTGAGCTGATTATTCACACATTATATTGTGAATCTTGCCATTGTTCATTGACAATTTACTCAATGAATAATTTTTCATGGTATTCAATGAGCTCTGGCAAACAAACACATTACTATCCTGGATACTTGCAGGGGACTGATAGACTTCAAGCCAAACATGAAGTCCACAACTGCTATCACTACTGCTTCCAAGTGGAAGATGCTCAGAAACTACAGCAATGGGTACAGCAGTATAAAGCTGAAATAGGTAGACTCAGGAATGTACAAACGATTAGGGAAATGACAGAAATGTATCTCAGGTTGTATCTATGTTATTTTACTAAAGAATCATAGAAAATTAGGGTTGGAAAGGAACTCAGGAGGTCATCTAGTGCAATTCAGCTGCTCAAGGCAGGATCATCCCCAACTAGATCATCTGACCCAGGGCTTTGTCTTAAAAACCTCCACAATCCCTTGCTGTGTAACCTGTTCCAGTGTTTTATTACCCTCCTAATGAGAAAGTTTTTCCTAATATCTAACCTAAACTTCCCTTGCTGCAACATGAGACCATTGCTCCTTGTTCTGTCATCTCTCACCATTGAGAACAGTTTAGCTCAGGTAGTTGAAAGCTGCTATTAAATCCCCTCTCAGTCTTCTCTTTTCCAGACTGAGTAAGCCCGGTTCCCTCAGCCTCTCCCCATAAGTCATGTGCTTCAGCCCCCTAACCATCTTCACTGCCCTCCACTGGACTTTCTCCAGTATGTTTATATCCTTTCTGTAGTGGTGTACAGAAGACTATAGCAGGCTGTAGTGGTGGATGGAAGACTATTTGCTGTCCCATTACTGCAACAAGGTGGTGTCACAAATATTGCCACCTTATCCAAGCTGCTGGACTACTGGTGGGTCAGGAAGTTTGGGTGTGGCTAACAGTGGGCAGGAGCTTCATAGAATCTGGTGCCCCTGGGGACTGGGCAGTCAACTGCAACGGGGTGAGCAAGGGCTGACCTGATGTAACCCTGCTTGCCCTGCAGCTACTTGGCTTGCAGCCATTTGCCCCACTGCTTCTGCCACAGTTACTGCAGGTGCTGTGGTTATGACCTTTGACACTGCTGTGGCTGCCACCATGGATCCAGCCTGGAAGGAGCCCCACAGCCTGGACATACCTCAAAGTATGGGGTTAGTTTGACACCCCTGCTGTAACACATTTGCTGCCTGGCCTTTCACCTTTACACAGACATGACATCCGCCTTTCCACTAACATGCTATCAAAAGCTTCCACAACTGTCTGTGTCTCTATAACTCAGTCACTGCTGCGACTGCATTTATGAAGACATAATCCAAGACTGCTTTAATTTAGCTGATTTGGGGACTACAGCAGCATAGGCATAGCAACATGGAGCACAGAGCTCAGCCTGAGATAACCATCCAAATATTTACCCAACTTCTCAGGTACTTTTAGCACCCCATGCTGATCTTTTGTCCTTTTGTAGCTACACTGCTATGGTCCAGTTCCCCAAGATCTTCAAACTCAGATACATCACTAAGAACTACAGTCACAGAGTGACTGCACTGTAGATGTACCACCCGGAGCTTAAGACACCAGTGACTGACCTTCCAAACCTGACTCCCCTCTGGCAAGGAAAAGGGGTAACCCCATTAAAACCAACTTAACTGGAAGCAGGATCAGGACCATTCATTAATGCAATTAAATATCACAGTGAAGATGCACATTTTATGCCTACTTCTGTGAACTGCATGCTGATACATATATAATATAATGGCCCATTAAGCACAATATTGAAACCAGCTAGTTCTATATAATTGTCTTTCGCAAGAAATATGGATCATAAAGGTGACAAAATGCCAAAGCACTAGGCTATGGCAGGGTCCTGTTTAACAAACTTCAACTCATCAAGGTTTTCTTTTATTCTATGAAGGAAATAAAAAGCCTACATTGTCATGGTGAGTTTCTTACCTCTGATGTTGGCTCCACTTCAATTTGAAGTAATGGATTTCCTTCAAGGCTGTTACAAAAAATTACCACAGTGTGAAAACAAAGTGACATACAGAACATACGACGTACAGAACGGCTGCACTGTGACATGGGTGTCACATCCTGCTTCCCTCATGATCAGCCTCTACCAAAGCAAAAGAAAATAGCAGCCAGAAACAACAGTCTCAACTTTATTTGGTGACACAGCAATTTCACAGATAGGCTTCAATGAGCCTCATATCTCCCACCCACCTCCTGATAGTTCCTGCCTTTTAGGAAAGTTCCAGCCCAAACTCTGAATTTCAACCATACAAGATTATGTAACTAAAGATTATATAACCAAAGCTGTCCCTTCACAGGAAACCTAGGAAGAGTTGAGATGAAATTGCAGGTGAACCCATCTATCTGACATGGGGAAAAAGTATGTTTTGATAGTCAATTTTAGAATGTCTGTGGCCCCATAAAGGCATAGCTGGAACATAAGCTCTTCATTGTTGTAAGTAAGCAGGACAAAGACACAGATATGTCCTTATATTGTGGGAAATACTTTTTCTGCATCTATGGAACCTATTGTAGAGCCCAATTTATATATCTTTAATGATGCTTCCTCCCTAGGACCTGAGCCTGGACTTTGGCATAGGACTCAGATGATTCATGGATCAATGAAAAACTCACAGCGGTAGCTAGGCAGAGCTGCCAGGCAGAGGGGTCCCTCCGAGTGACAGAGGTATTACATTATCATTATTACAGTTACATTATTATAAGCCTTAAGCCAAATCTGCAATCCTTGGTCACATTAACCCTAACCTTACACAAGCTAATTCCCATTGATTCTAGGAGGAGCTTGCCTGAATAAGAATTGAATAAATTCCAATGTACATTTTCAAGATTTGGCTCAGCAGAGGCATTTTTTAGGATCGTAACCACTTAAGGGCAGGGACCACATTTCTACAGCAACCAAAACAATGGGATCCTTTACTGTTAATAGTAAAGCAATTCGTAGTGGAATATGTCCAATAACAACCTGAATAGTTAGTAGTATAAAAGAACTACAGTGCTGAAAGTGGAAGTAATGAAGAGTTCTGAGGGTAGGAGAGGAAGCATTGCTTTAGCACAGCCCCAGATGCATCCAAATGCTGTGACCCAGTCCTGCTCATTCAATTTAGTTGCTATTAGAATGATATAAAGCATTAAATGACTTTCTTATGCAAACCATTGTTGCACACTGCTCAGCTTAAGCTTAGTGAATTATGTGCCGCTTCTGATTCAATTTTTCCCTTGTACATTATGGATTGTCAGTTAATCACCCCGAGTGCTCTAGCACAGATTGCTGTATCGGTTTACATTCAGAGATGAGACTACGTTGTTATCGCCCTGTGCACTTTGTTCTTTAGAAAATCCTCTCTCTTCCACTGCAGGTGTTTTATATTTTGGAAGTCTGATTCATATTTACCTGTCAACTTGCTTTGCATTAGTAGGGCAGTATAAATGGGCCTAAGAAATCCTGAACCAGGTGTTGAGAATATGTTGCAATGCAGGTCTAATGCAGGGAGGTGTATGAGGAAAAAATGGAAGACAAGAACTGGCCCTCTTGTCATGTTGATGGTATAAATCTGGAGTCACTGCACTCAAGTGTGCCCCTGGACAAACTCTGGTATAATCTACAGTGGTTCACCATACCTACATAAATTACATCAGGATCAAAACAGACAGATGTGAGGCTATCCTATGGGAGCTGACACAGTAAACAGGTATTACTGTACTTTACACCAGTACAGCTTTGCCTTTGATTCTCATAGATGTAATTCTTCAGGTGGCTGGGCATCACCACACTGGTTCAGGGATTCAGGTATCTTCTATCTGTTGCTTTTTTATTCCAGTTTAAAATGAGAAGATCAGGTTCTGATAGTTTAACTGGCACAAAAAAAATCTCAGCTGATGAAGTCTTTAGCTAATTCTTGACTAAGAACAACCACATTACTTCTATCCATTATACCAGGTATAGATGCAAGTATAAGGAAAAGCAGTTTCCTTAATCTTGCCTCTCATAATATTATTGATACTCATCTGTCAAGTGTATGAATTCAATTCTGCTTCTAAATTCAAGTCAGTGTTTTTCAATTTTACTAGTGATAAATTCAGAGCAACTTCAGTGAAATCAATGGAGTTATTTAGCTTTTTTGCTGGAATAAGTGAAACTATAGTCTGACTCAAAGCTTTATACATATACTGCAGACCCAAACATATCTTACCTCAAAACTCTTCTAACAGGAATACAGTTAAAAATTTGGGAATGCAAGCTGTACACGATCTCCAGGCAGATCTAACCATGCAAGAGATTACGGTTGCAAGAACCCCATTTCTGCTAAAATGGCCTGGGCTGCAAGGGATATATTAATGTCACATTTGGCTCAGAGATAGCCTGACATACCCAACATGACAATATTTATTGTGGTGCCAGTAACCCGTTGGAACGGCTGCTCTGTTTTTGTCATTCCAATTGGCTCACTTGGCTTTAGATGAGGTCCTTTAGACCCCCTGACAGGTTGCCAACGTATTTAGAAAAGTGTGGGCGATCCTGATAGAAACTACATTTCTGTCTGGACTGAGATCTTATCTGCCAAATTTCTGGGTTATATAATCCATGAAAAGTGGAGTTTATAAAAAGGATCTGCAACAGCTCCCGATATGTAACATCGCTGCTGGGTGCTGCTAATGTATCACAGATCAGAGCATTCACCGGGAAGATCTTAGTGAACACAGAACTGAACAGGGAAAGCAGACACAAGTAAAAGGAAAAACCAAAGCTACTGGGGAGAGCTTTTCCTAGCTGCCAATTATAAACCAAGTTTCAGGAGTAATTTAGACACTTACTGCAAACTTTATGGAACTTAAAATAAGCATTATAGGTGGATCTATTAGTGCTGCCTGTAATTAAGGTTACCCAACTCTTTCTACCGTAAAATGATATTTTCAGTTGCCTGTAACTTTGAAAATATTTAACCATTCAGGGTGAACTTGCCTATGTTGGTTGTTTGCCTCCAACTGAATGTTTTTCAGAAATTTTCAGTCAAAACAGTGAAGCCATTCCCAAAATGAGGTAAGGGAAACACTCCTTGTTTTGTCACTGTTGTTTTTGTTTGGGCACGTATAATTTGTATTACTGTAACACCTATAAGCCCACATATAAGTGACTCCCTCCTTACTGTACCCAGTCCCAGGTGGCCATGTTAATGGCATGTGCCAGACAGAAGCCAGATACTTCCTTCACTTGCATGGCTACTGATCAGAGGAATAACAACCACGGTCTATTCTCTCAGTGGCAGTGGTTAAGCTGGCTGCAGCCTTGTGGCAACTGGGTTAGCAGCAGTAGTGGCTGCCATTCTTCCAGAAACTCAAAATGGGTGCCTGAGTCTGTTCCCCAATCACCCACCACCCACCAATCACCAGCATTACTAACGCTCATGAACAGACAACTAATACCACCTGGAATTCAGGTCCTAAAAGGACTCTGAAGGATGCAAGGGAGGCTATTTACCAAAATATACAGGACTGCCATTTTCACAAATAATGCTGGCACAAGGTGCACTGGCAGCTGACAGTCACACGACTAAGGAAGGTTCCTTAGGTTTCCTTGCAGACACTCCTGACAAGGTGGGGGAGGAGGAAGTAGCAACCACAAAGGGATTGGGAAAGTGAAAAGAAAAGAGACTCACTTACATTGGATTAGAATTCACTGGATGAAGAATCACTTGGGGTGCACGGGTTGGTGTCTCAGGCACAACATCTGAAAACAAGAGAGTTCAGTATGAAAACACATTGCAGCTACCACAAGCTCAGTTTACTCACAGTAAAAGGCCCACTGTTGTCCTGAAGTTTGTCCTACTCTAACCTAACCCAAGTCTCTGGACAACACACTCCTTACACTCCCTGAGGAGCAGCCCCAATTGAGTCTGCAGAATCACACATGAATAATGGGGTGGAGAATCAGGCCAGGTGACTTTTGCTGCTCTGTTTCAAAGCTGGCCCCTTGAGGTAGCACAGAGTAAAAGTCCAGTATGGGCTGCAATGGGCCATAGCTGGCAGCAAACTTTATCCACAAAGACCAAGGCAGCTGGCACTATGCGAGTGTGTGGGAGACATGAGGATGAACACAAGACCTTGAGAAACTGCTTCTAGCTCCTTTAGTTCAGATATTGCAAGCAAATGAGGTATTGCTTTAGCCAGCATAGGCTGCCCTGGTTTAATATGATGTTCACCTTTCACCATCACAGCCAAAGACAAGACACAGATGTTCAAACAGTGCATAGCACCTGTTTCTGCTGCCATGTCTTGCCCATGGCAAGTTTCAGCTCACTCCTCTGGCTGGAGAATGGCTCACAGCCTCTCATCTTGAAAGTCATCTCTATGCTTCTCTCTATGCCAAATTGCTCAGCTGCCAAGCAGCACCTAGGAATTGGTTTAACCTTAAAAAAACCCTTTTTTTCATCTCCATCGTTCCCCAAACTTCCTTCCATGCATCCTAGATGTGGCCAAGGATAAACCCTCCCACTCTACAAACACCTCAGTCCTCTCAAATATAGGTATAAGGCATTTTCCTTTCTCTCCCTCAACTAGAAAAATCTCACCTCCCCAGAGAAATGTCCCGTCTTTAAGGACAACCTCAGAAAAAAACTACTAGACAGAGTACAAGAAAGACACTGAAAACAATTGGGTAAATTAAATTCTATATAATGAGATTGACTTGAAAGCTAAAAACCAGCCCACAACCTAAGCATCACTTGCAACCTACAGGCCTATCTTGAAGGACCCAAACAATTAACAGGCATTCAGCTCATCTTGTGCACAAGGGGGAATTTCATCCTAAATGATTTAGTTAAACCATTATAGGAAGAGCTTTCCATAAACCCTTCCCCTCAAAAGTCAGCAGAGAGAAGATCCCACCTACTACCCCATCAACCCCAGGTGCACATAGTTTTCATTAGGCTAAATCAAAAAGTAGTAACTGCATTTGCTACTATATGACACATGATTATGATCCCTTTGAAGTGACTTACCTGGGAAAATGAACTGTTGCTTGTATTTGTAGTAATGGGAAGCTGGAAAGGGAAAAGAAAGAAGCTGGAAGGTGAGCACTAATATCAGACCTGTAGCATAAACAGATGTGTTAAACAGGCTTTAAGCCCTGCAAACCTCCTTGTCTCACATTACAGAGATTTTAGGCTCCCTTTGTCCAGGGAACAAGAGACTGGAAACAAGAGACTGGAATAAGCATCTAACCCTGCCATTCAACAGGCCATGAATCCTCCTCATGAATAACTCTCTCCTAGTTGGTCTAATAAAAGGTAAAAGGGTGTCATCTCTGAACCAAGAGTTCTAGAGTTTTGCATTTCTCTCTCAAAGATATTTTCTTTTCTAAAGACCCAAGCAGGCATCAAATGATTATGTTATACATAATACACAGTCTATATCAGTCACTCTCTCCTTCCCTCTTCTGGTAATTATCCCGAAAGCTCTTCTGGACAGGGTGTGTATCCTTTGGGCCTGAACAAAGGCAATATCTATTGATGGCACATAACAAAAGTAACAATCATTATAGCAAATAGGTCAGCAGGCCAGCACCCATCTATATAGCTGAGCTGTGGTAAGTTGAGGCTTTTCAAAGAGGCAGAACACACATTGTAACCTCCTGTGAGTGGAAAATATAACTGCAGTGGGCTCAGGACAGTTGTTACAACAGGGTACAGCATCATCCCACCCTATATTGAAGCTGATGAGCACAGGCCAAAAATGAAGACAGGCAGCAAAGCTCCTGGGAGCTGTTCTTACTGGGATCATTGACGCCAACAGAGCTATGTTGATTTGCACCTGCTCTGTCATTAAATTTTAAGCTCACATCTCACAGCTGTTATTGTGTCTCAGGTTTATGACAGAAACTGCTTTCCTCTGAATGGGGATCAACCTGGAATCACAGAGGAGAAAGAGCTGCATTTCAAGCCTCCCTGCCCCTCTCTCAAACATCTGCAGAAGGCTGAAATCCAAAAGATCCTCAGTGCAATGAGGGTGGGATGAAGTGCCTGCTCTAAAGAAAGCACTGCATGGTATCATTTAACTTGTATTTGCCATAACAGTCAACCATATTCAAACAGAAAGTGCCCCTTGCTTTGAGTTTCCATTCAGGGAACAACTGGGAGCTTGATGTTTCTTAGCTAGGTCTCTCCCTTCTTTGTAAGAACAGTGAAAACAGCCTGCCATGGAGATCCAGAGGTCATGCTGTAAATGCCAGACAATTTGTCTAATTAACTCATTGGAAGGAACTTAGATGATTCAATCATGGTGACTCATGCATCTTACCCTTTTCGGAGGTTGGGCACAGCCAGGCTCCTATCCCACACAGCAAGCATGCAGCAGTGCAAGCAAACACATTCTGGGAAGCAGTTTGGGGATGCAAGACCCTGTTGGTCTTAGCTGGCCAGAGGGGCAAGCACTAAAAACAAGATTTTTAATGAAGCCTCACCTTCTGACCCTTGTGGGCATAGGACCAGTACCAAGGGGAAGGGGTAGCCACATGAAAAATCCATTTCCAGAAGGGGAGGCAATGAGATGAGGGCATGGGATAACCAAAGCTAACACAGCTGCTTGGTTAGCCCCACCTTTATTCCTTTGCGAGCACCCTATACCCAACCCATAAAGCTTCTCCTTGATAAGGAAGCAGCTGTATGATTCAAGGCATATGCTGGTACACTCTCATCTAAGTTTCAATGAAGGATTACATTTGCTCCAAGTGGGTAGATACGGCCCGGACAGAGAACAAACTTGCACCCGTGTAAACAGACTTTTCACAGGTGCCAAGAAGGAATAGAGCAGCAGGTCCCAAATTGTGGGTTGTGACCCCACATGGGGTTGCAACATCCCTGGATGGGGTAGCAGGGGTGGGGGGCTCTGGGTTGGGAGTGAGGGGCCATGCTGAGGAAACGTTTGGGAAGCACTGGAGCAGCAAAACTATGTAAACCCCTACAACAAGGTGTAGAATTTGCTCTGAAAGAACCAGGGGTGAAACTCCACCGAGGCAGGTATTATCCATCTGCAGTTTATCCCAGGGTAGCAGTTCACTCAAAGTAAACACGCTATTTACCTGTTCACCTGCCACCTAGTAACAGGGTTTTGTAATAGCCATTTACTGTGTACTTATCTGTCTGGTCCAAAACCCAGCATGTGAATGTGTTCTCTGTCCAGACCCTAGGTAAGTACAGTTAGATGGTATTAACCTTAAATGTCCTATGAGATAACAACACTTTTCTGGCTTTTTACATCCAAATACATCAAAGCACTTAACCAGATGGACAGTACTATCTTCACAATATAGATGGGAAGACTGAGGCAGAAGAGTGAAGTCACCTGTCTGAATCACATAGCAAGTCAGTGAGAAAACTGCGAAGAACACCCAAATTTCCCAGCTACAGTCCTCCTTTCCCTTGTCTCCATGAATTTAACATACTGCAAAGAACCATTTGTGGTTTCTTGGAAGCTAACATTTATCCCAGAAGGACACTTCAAGGTGTGCAGTCACCTCCCACTTACTGAGCACTAGGACTTGATTAAAGCCACTGAAGAACTCTATTAAAAGCCACAGAGTCAGAGGTAAACCAGGGTCCTTTGTACCTAGAGGAAATGGCTTCAGCCTAGGAACTCAAGCAGGAGCTTCCACACTGCGTGTAGTCAGTTTATCTCTCCCACACCCCTGTCTTGCCCAACACTTTTGGTTTTTCACTTTAAGACTGCATGTATGGTCTGGAAGGACTGAGCCTGGGACTAGGTGTTAAATCTCCATTCTGCAGATGGCTCCTTAAGCAAATGTAGCTGTTTCTAGCTGGCTGTTCAATGTTTTTTCCTCAGTTTCCCCATCTGCACAACCAGGGATAAATTAAATGGAGTGTGCTTATCTCACTGGGCAGTCAAGAGACTTAATTCAATTATTAAACTTCACACACACATGCACATAATCTAAAAATGCTGCCCAGCCATTTCATTGGCATTCACTGCAAAAGGAGCCACTAATGGGCTTTTTATGAAATTCAGAAGTTTTGATTTATCTGCTTTAGACCAGAGAAAATTCATTAGGGTGTGAGATATGTGACTACTATATTAGATAGGTTCCACAATTCAGTGCGTTTCCTTAGTTACTCCTTCCCTAGGCAAGTCTCTCCAAGACCACCAGCCTACCATGTGGTTCCCAGAAGTACTTTAAATGTCTCCACTGCTTCCTTCGGTCATCTATTCACAAGGATCTCCAACCACACATGAATTTCCTGTGAGGTGTGATCTACAGACTGTGTGGAGGAGGAAACTCAGACAGCTTGGAGAGGAGAGATTTCTGCTGCTGCCAACAGGTGGGTCTGCCTTGCCCACCTTTTGGCAACATTTGTTACCTCTTTGGCGAGCGTGACCAGCCTGATGCTATCACCCCATCTCTCGTGCCTTAAAGACCATTCAAGGTGAGGGGGCAGAATCAAAGGGAACACATCAAAAACAGTGAGGCTGAAGGGGTAAGGCCTGGTTTCTTTACAGAAGCCCTCCCCATCCTCTTCTGTACCATGGCCTGATTTTACATAGCCATAAAGGAAACAAAGGTGCTCCTCTATTCATGCCTGTCCAGCTGAGGCTCAAAAGCCATCAATCAGTCTTCCAGGCCACTGGATTAGTTACAGCCCAAGGTGAATGCAAGTAAAAGTCTACAATGAAGTGAAAGCCATTGCTAGAGGGCTGTTTAGTTCTCTTAAACAAACAGATCACCATTGCCCTTGCTTAACAGGTTTCCATGATGCCAGAATTGCTATGGACAAACACACTAATATCACCCAAGTGGACAAACATTGATTGGGCCACGGAGTCTAAACTATATGAAAGATGAGAGGGGATAGGTAGAATTTCAGTCCCTAGAGATGATGCTCCTCATGATCTAGGAACTGGGCCAGGCTGTAGTGGCTAGCTAACTTCTGGAGTTAGCCAACTTTTACATCAGAATCCAAGCTTTCATTAAAAGCAAGCAAACAAATGAACAAAAAAAAAACAAGCCAAACAAACCCCCAAACATCTTGCCTTTATGGATGTAAAGAAAATCATCAAAATGGGAATGAGCATAAGAACGTAAGAACTGCCATTTACTGGGTCAGTCCATAAGTCCACCTTGTCCAGTATCCTGTATCTCAGAGTGGCAGAGAACGGATGCCAAAAGGGAGAGTCAACTGGATATGACCAGGGCTTTTTCCACTGTTCCTCTCTCACTTGCAGTCTCCAGCACTCAAGGTCTACAAAGTTCTGCTTCAAAGGCTCTTTCCCTAACACCCATGCTCAGCAGCTACTGATTCACTTTTCCTTCAAGAACTTGTCCAGTTCCTTTTTGAATCTCTAGGTTGTCAGCTTCTACAATTTCTAGTGTCAATGAGTTTTTTTTAATTACATGTTGTGTGAAAAAACTTATTTTTGTTAGTTTTAAACTTACTACCTACTAGTTTCATCTTGTGACACTTAGTTCTTGCATTGTGAGAGTGAATAATAAATCCCTATTTACCTTCTCTTTGCCATTTAGTAGTTTGTAAACTCTTATATGTCCCCCCTCAAGTGTCTCTTCTTAACTGAATTGGCCTAGCCTCTTTAGTCTTTCCTCATGTAGAAGCCCCTTCATACTACTTTTCATTCTTATTGCCCTTCTCTGTATCTTCTCTACTTCTAAATTTTTTCTGAGGCATGAGAACTGCAACTGAATACAGTTTTTAAAGTATGGATGCAGCATGGATTTATAAAGGGCATAATGATACTTTCAGTTTTGTTTACAATCCCCTTCTTAATCCCTGAGGTTTTGTTTGCCTTTTTGACAGCTGCTAAGCACAGATCTGATGTTCTTAGCAAACTGTCCACAATGACTCCCAGATCTCTTGCCTGTGTGGTAACAGCTAAAGTAGAGCCCATCACAGTGTAGGTATAGAATCATAGATCATGGAAAGTAAGGGTGGGAAGGGACCTCAAAAGATCATTGAGTCCAAATCATTGAGCCCCTGTTCTGGGCAGGAATACTGTTGAGACTCAATGACTCAATAGACTCAAATAATCCCAGCAAGGTGTCTGTCCAGTCTCCTCTTGAAGACTTCCAAAGGCTGGGGACTGCACCACGTGCTTGGGAAGTATATTCCAGATTCTGGTCACCCTTACTATAAAGAAGTAAACCTGAAACCATCCTCTAACAGTTTATGGCCATTGCTCCTTGTCCTCTTCCTGGGCAGCCCTAGTGAACAGCTTTTCTCCCAGCTCCCGATATTCACCCCTTACATGATTATGGAGGGCCACCAAGTCCCCCCTCAGCCTTCTCTTCCCCAGGCCGAACAGTCCCAGATCCTTTGGTCTTTCCCCATAAGGTCTGTCCTCCAGGCCCTTATAAATCCTTGTGGGTCTTCTCTGGACCCTTTCAAGATTCTCTATGCTCTTTTGGAAGTGTGGCGCCCAGAACTGGACGCAGTACTCCAGCTGGGGTCTCACCAGCACTGAGTAGAGAAGAAATACCACTTCTTTAGCCCTGCTCACGACACATCGGTTAATGCATCCCAGTATTCCATTGGCTCTATTAACTACAGTGTCACACTGGAAGCTCATATATAGTTTGGGTTGTTATTGCCCACGTACATCACTTTACACAGTTAATTGCACCTGCCAGTTAGATGCCCATCAGCTCAATCATGCCAAATCTTTCTGTAGTTCTTTACAGTCCGCACTGGTGTTTAGTACTTTGAATAATTTGTGTAATCGACAAATTTGGCCACCTTGCTACTCACCCCCTTTCTCAGATCATTTATGAATATGTTAAATTGCACTGGTTCCAACACAGATACCTGGGAGCCCTGCTGCTTACTTCTTTCCATCCTAAAAACTGACCATTTATACTCGATCTTTGCAAGTGGACACTGCCTTTAATCCTATGACTATCTAACTTAGTTAAGAGACTCTCATGGGGGACCTTGTTAAAGGCTTTTTGGAAGTCCAAATATACTATGTCAACTGGATCACCCTGATCTACCTGCTTACTGACACCCTCAGAGAACTCTAGTAAGTTGGTGGGGCATGATTTCCCTTTGACAAAGCCATGTTGATTCCTCCCCAGTAAGTCTCATTCATGCATGTGCCAAACAATTCTTTTTTTATTATTGTTTCTACCAGTTTTCCAGGAACAAAAGTTAGGCTTGCTGGCCTGTAGTTCCTTGTATCCCCTTTAGAGCCATTTTAAAATATGGGAGTCACACTGGCAACCTTCCAGGCCTCTGGTGCTGTTTTGAGTGATAGGTTGCATATTATAGTTAGGAGTTAAGCAGTTTCCAATCTAAGCTCCTTCAGGACCCTAGGGTGAATGCCATCAGGTTCTGGTGATTTGCTACTGTTTAGTTTATCAATTTCTTCTACAACCTCATCTATTGAAGCTTTAATTTGAGTCAGTTCCACTGACTTATCCCTAAAGAGGAGGGGATCTGGTGATGGAGTTTCCCCAACATTTTCCACAGTGAAGACAGATGAAAAGAATGCATTTAGTTTCTTGGCAATGGCCCTGTCATCCTTTCATGACCCTTTTACACCCTGATCATCCAAAGGCCTAACTGACTCCTTGGCAGGCCTTTGGCTTCTACCGAAGAAACATAATAAGCACAAACATAATTCATGCAACCAAAAACAATAATTCAGATATGAGGGGAAATGGCCTCTATCCATGTAAAAGAGAAGTTAACTCTGGTATAGAACAGCAAAAATACAGATATCAATACCGCCAGCCATTTCACTGAAAGCATAGGTGGGGGGGATGGGTGCACAGGGAAAAGGAACCATTATATCCATGGGGGGATCTACCATGCTCGAGTACAGCTAAGATACCTTGACCCAAGCAGGGGAGGTTGGTGGAGGAAGTCTAGATTTTTCTGAATGTGCCCTGTACATCTTGCAGTTGAGCTAAGAGCGTTGCCCTCCAGGCAGGTGCCTTTCCCTGGAACAAAACTTCACTGAACTTTCTGTTGTACTGCAGGTATTCATGCATCTCAAAGGAACACTGGAGGAAGAACTGAAGCAGGGCAAGGTGGTAGACAGATTGGACTAATTGATATTTAGTCCAGAAGGAGCCATTCTGATCATCTAATCTGAAGGGCTGGGTCAGGTCCTCTGACTCATGCTATACAGGAGGGTTCCTGTATAGCATGAGTCAGAGGACCTGACCCAGTCCTTCATGGAGGGTTCCCCCACAGACATGGAACTTGGCCAGCTTTGTGTGATTAAAGGATGACTACCCTAGGTACAGAGATTTTTATGAAAAGTTCCCCCAGCACCTCACCCAGGAACACAAGCAAGGTACCTGGCAAGTTGAATTGCTTCTGCTGCCGCGTACATTGTGGAGAGGGGTGGAGGGGAGACGGTGGAGTTGCACTAGGCGGTAACGGTGGGGCTGGCGAGGAGGGCGTGGAGGATGTCGTTGAGGAGGGATTGCTGCTGGAGTCTGGCTGGTAGGGCACTGGAATGTGGTCCTGCAGGCACAAGGTGGGCAAGGGAAGAGGAGGAAGGAAAGAAAACACAAGACAATGAGAACAGTGTCGGTCAGCTGATTTCACTCTGCTCCACCCAAAGATATAATGCTCACTGCCTGCAGCAAAGCAAGTGACCCTTGCACACAAGCTGAGCTAACACGGCTGCCTCTTCTCTCTTACACAGCCTCTCCCACTCACCTGCCAAAGCCCAGCTGATGCTGGCTTACAGAGTTAGGCAGGAACACAGGGATCATCCCAGCTCCTCCAGATTCCTCTTTGCAATGAATCTGGGGACACCAAACAAGGTAAAAAAGGCATTTGTTCCTCCATGTGTAGCATCCTGTACAAGGCAGCGTTTCAGGTTTCTGAGCCCTCCAACTCCTGGCTTCTGCTAGTGAAGCTGCAGAGACTCGAACCCTGTGGGCTCACATTTTCAAAAGCAAGCAGTGATGCAGCTAAGCCACCCTGCTATGGAAATCAGACCTTTTTAACAACATGTCTGTGCTGGCCTCCATAAATGAAGGCATCAAGTATACTTGGTCACTTTTGAAAGTTATGGTGATGATGCCTGAATCTGGAGTTTTGGGTAAGTGCAGTTTGACTTTCAGGGATGCTGAGCACCTAGAAGCCTCCACTTAATTCAAGCAGTTGGGGATACTCAGCATTTCTGGAATCAAGACAGTTACTTAGGCACCTGGTAGAGGCTGCAAGTGCCAAACTGCGGGCATTAAGCTTGTAAGCACTACCCAACATCTTCAATCTTGTCTTGACCTTCTAGAAAGAGTCCCAAGAGTGCTTTCCACTCCCTGCCCTTCCATTTATCCTTCTTCATGGGCCATTTAATTCCCTTTCATTTAAGGACAAGGGAAGCCAAAACACACTGTTGCATTAAAACACTGAACATTTGTCATGGGGCTCCATGGGATAAACTGCACGCTAGCCAGACCTCCCCTCTCAGCACTGGAAGAGGTGGAGCTCCATAGTACAGTATTTGACTGCAGAACAAAAAAGTCCCCAGAGCAAAACTTGGCATCATCAGCTGACACCTTTTAAGAGCTTTGCTCCACTTTAAATCCCAAAGCTCAGTGGTTAAAGCCCTCTCCTGAATCATAGGTATAAACTACCCTGCTTCCTTCTCTTCCCTTCCTAGTATAGACTGCCCTGCGCAGAACAGTGGTTGCTTTCTTAGGGGCTCTTTGATCAGGAAGGAATGGTTGACCACAATGCAGGCAGGGAGAGGCTAGTATCAAGGGTATGGGAAGTATCTGTGTAGAATTCTTATATCAATACATTTTATATTCAACTCCAAACTACACGTACCTATTGCCAGGTGTAAAGGATTAAAGAACCTGCAGCTAAACTCACAGCCAGCAGAAGGGGTTTGAAACACAGCATGACTAGAAATAAGGAATTCATTCTCTGTCCCTCTGTCACTACATGCAAACGTGGATTAATAATGGCAAACACGAGAAACTACTAATGATCGCATCTATGCCAGCACGGGCATTGCATGATCTGCCCTGAAAAGACTCTAAAGCTCACTCTGTCCATATATCCTCTGATTTGCATAGGAAAACCAGAAACCAACATTTTCAAATTTGCAAGCAATTTTGCTCCTCGCATATTGTGACAGATCCACAGACAGAAACAGTCGAGAGGATTCTCCAGCTCCCCTGAAGGAAGGTGAGTGGGAGGCTGCATGAAACGTTCTGGACCCAGTGACCATTTGGGGGTGGTGACAGGGGGCTTCCTATGAAGGGGAGCAGGAATGGAGGCCCCTGGTTGAGGGAGCTAGCTGTGACTGAGGGGACATGGACCCCAGAATATTTGCACAGGAATTTTTATGAGGGCTAGGTGGAAGTCTGAACACACAGCAAGGATTTTATCAGTTTTGTTTTGCCATACACTGTTGCCAAACCATTTGATCATCTTTTATTTTCTAACCATTTGTTCTTCCTTATAACAAATCCTTTTGTTTCTCTATTATTTTATCAATAGGCCTGTGGTAAATAGTGATTTCTGGGCAAATTAATGACCTGGACATACCCATTTAGCAAAGTGGGGGTCCAATAAGCTTTCAGAAATCTGGGGTGCATCTCTGGGAGCACCCTGACACCCCAAGCTTTTATCTCACAGATTATAAGCCTGATTCATTAGTCGCCTCTGAAAATCTCGCTCAGATTCACAAACAGGCAATCAGGTAGGATCCAAACAAGTTGGCACCTCAGGGAAAGTCATGCCATATCTTGCTTATACCACCTTGCCCTGTAAGTCAACATTCCCCAGACAGACTTTTTTCATAACATCTTTACCACCCATGAAAACCTCAGACTTGGACACATCTTTAATAGTTTCATTGCTGCATGGATGGCTTTGAGGATCTAAATGGAAAAATCTAAATGGAAAAATGAGGTGCCTGACTCAAGGAACCTATAATCATATGCCATTATTAACTGATTATTAACTGATGGGAGAGGGGCTGGGTTGGAAGACAGTGGAAGAGGAGATCCGGAGATTTATTTTTTTCTCCCAAATAACAGCCATTAACGGTCCCACTGGGAAATATCTAATTTCATTTTACAAGCTGGTTATGGCTACTATGACTTTGAGAAGCAAAGGCAAAGTAAAATAATTTTCATCCATCCCTCCAAAGTCACTTTTCAGCCCAACCATTTATATGATGAATATCATATTTGCATTTTACAGAAGGGGAAACTGAGTAAAATGATTTGACAAAGCCAGCAATTACTGAGAAGCAGAGCCAGGAGAAGAACGCTGGTCTGCTGTGTCCCAGTCGAAGGCTCTATCCTTTATGTCCCAGGATGTCATCTTAAGGTAAACGAGGATGAGGCCCCAAATGACACAATGACACTGACAGCACTCTCACAAAGATAGAGCTCTTTCTTTCCTGTAAATTCCTGCAATAATCTTACAATCTTTTAAGGGATTACAAAAGGCATTTGAAGCAAGCTATCTTAAAATCTGGGTAATTATATCACTAGGAATTTCCTAAGAGCCTTGGGTTTAAAAACTGCATCCCTAAAAGAGTCCCAAAGTAGCCAGCATTTACATAGCCAGCATGGGCTCTGACAAACAGGAGAAGAGATCAAGAGGGCCTGAAGTGTCTCTGGCCCTTTTTGCAAAAGTGTACAAGATCTCTGAAAGATCAAGCCACTACACTTAGGTGCACATGCAGTCAGGCAACAGCACATCAATGAACTGGCTACTCAGGATGAACTGAAATGGCTTCTAAAATCTCCTTTCCTCTTATTTGGAACTTTTCCATTAAGTTCTACTTGGATTTTCCTTTTGTTTAGAATTCCCATCTCGAGGGTGAAGTTACGCATTTCATTGAGACCACGCTAAATCTATGGAGTGTTAAGCAGTGTTAAAGTTACAACACGTTGTGAGCAAACACACGTTAAGGATTTCTTGCCTTCACAGCTCTGACTTGCCATTACAGGGCTGGCAAGCAGGGGCATGGCTAGGAGTAGGACACCTGGACCCTATCCTTGCTCTGGATGTAGAGGCCTGCAAATTGCTAGTTTCATTCTGTGGAGCAGACTGCAGTTGCCCTAATATGAGCTAGGTAGCATGGCCCAGAGCTAACCCTCACCTGATGTGGTGTAACTTTGAGATAGTCAGGGGCCACTTAACAAGCTTTAAGGTGCAAATTCCCACATTTTAAGTGCCTGTAGTATGATAGAAGTGTTACAAGTATCTTGACCCTTATAACACAATCCTAAAGGACTGTTTTTAAACCTATTGTAACAGGAAGCCAGGGACTCCCTGTTACTAGGGAGAAGGAGCTGGTAGGGGAAAGTTCAGGTGGACTAGGCTGCTCGCTGAAGAGTAGCAGAAGGACAGGCTGCCTGGATCCTAGGCTGGAGAGGTACTTATTGCTGAGGTAATACCACAGCAATAATCCATCAGGGCAGAGACAGGTGAAGGACTGTGGTCTGCCTACTGCAAGGTACTGCGAAGCGGGGCAGTTAGTTCATGTCACCCACAGCTTGGAGCAGCTCTGAAGGCCAGCTAATTAGCCTAAAGAAAGACATGTGTGATGGCTGAGAGAAGGAGAGGTTGGACCTAGGCCCTATATAAGCTCAAGTTTGAGACCAGGAGGCAGTCTGTCTATACAGCCTGCCAGGAAAAAAGCTTCCCTGTGATGACTGACTGGGAGACTGTCTCATGAATCCTAACTGCTCTGCTGCCAAAGAGGGGGCTCAGTACTACACCTGGGCTGAGAGACCATCCAAGACCTCACAACAGGCAAAATACTAAGGAACTATGAGTTGCCTGTGAGCTGAACTTCCTTATGCAGCCTGATTTTGATTATAGCCAAAGGGCTGAACTTTTCTACTATGAGTTGCACTAGCAGACCTGGTTTGGGACTGATCAGGGGAGGAGGAGGTCCCAATAGTGCTCAGGGGCACAGTCACGCTTGAGCCCGTCAAGGCTGGGGCCCAAGCAACAATATACCCCAAGAGGGGGAGAGCCAGTGCTGGCTGCCCAGTGTGAGGAGATGTGGGGAAGAGACTGAGCCAGAGGACCAGCACCAGAATAAGGTGAAGCCAGGGTCAGGAACCTGTGGTCCCAAGAAGGGTGGAGATTAGGGCCAGAGGCCCACAACCCAAGGAGGCTGGAGGCAAGGGCCAAGGACCCATAGTTGAACTTTGCATTGGGAAGGGCAGAGACTGATTAGCAGCTTATATACCTGGCAGGGTGGAGAAGGGTGCCAGGGGCCGGCTGAACTGATCACCTGTTAACACCTGCGAGACATGGGCATGGCTAGAGGGGAAGTTGGAGGCCACAGATAGCCAATGGGAGATGATGTGTACAGAAAAGTTGTGTGGATGAGTAGGTCAGACCAGCAAGGCCCTGGGATGTGGGCAGCTCCCCACAACTTCTTTTTCTTTTAAAGTAGGCATGTCAGGTCAGTAAGAACGGAGAGAACCAAGACCCAGAGGTGGAGAGCTGAGAGGTCACCAGGAGGAGACCCTGCCACATCTGGCCCCCAGCTCTGCTACACTACTCCGTAACTGTTAGGACCCGATCCTTCTCATCTCATGCAACAAGATTAGGGAAAAAGAAGACTGCATACAAATAGTGTAAAGAATCCCTGATGCAAGCAACAGGCTACATCAAATTTAATCTAAAATAAATCTGTGCATTCTCTACCACTGCTAATACAGAGCAGCAGAAAGAATGAGCCAGGTGCACTGCTAGGTCTGGTTTTATCAGCTTTGTCAAGAACATGATCAAATTCTTGTGCTTCTGTATGTTTTATTTTGAATACATGTTATTGAAGTTTCAGACAGAACAGAGAGCATGAACCATCCAGAATTCAGGTTATATTTAATGCCTCTGGAGAGTTACAAGCTGAAATGGAGTACGACTGGTGGGACACAAGCTATTTTGAAAACACTGATCCTATTTTATTCTTAAGCTGTTAAAGAAAATAACCTTTGCAAATGTTGCTTTTTCTCTGATGGCAAACACATTGAAAAACCTGACATGTGGAGCCTTAGATACTCTATGTTCCAACCTAATCTTGGCTCTATCTTTACCAGTGTTTTACATGCAGTAACTCTGATATGGAGGGTAGAGAGATAGGGAGCCAAGTGCTGCTGTCATTTATACCAGTATAAATCTGGAGTAACACTTAAAAGACAATGAGTCTACTTCAGTTTTACACCATTCAACTGAGAACAGAATTTAGCCCAGGGACTGTAAGAAAAGTCTGAATCCCACCACAAGAAATAAAGAACAAAACAAGGCAGCACTAGGGGACAAACATTTTAACAAAAGAGCCCTCTGTATGTTGTGTTTGCAGTCCAGCCACTGACCTCAATACAGTTAGCATCCTTGCTTGCTGTAGAGGGTCCAGGGCTGCTACATCTATTAATGCAGCTCTTTGATTCATTGGTTTACATCCCCCTAAACAGACTTCTATTCGGCTTCTACCAGATACAATGAAATACATATTAGTTCCTTAGTGATTTGGATAAACAGACGTGCCTAGAAACACAAAAAGCCATCTGCAAAGTTTTGCCCCGGCAGATGGCTGAACAGACCATTGAGCAAACTGGGAGGTACTATTTCAGAGACAAAAATCTGCTAGTCTCCCTCCCCTCCAAAATATCCATGTTTCCATGACAGACAGAGGAATGTGATCCTTTTTGGCATCTGCAGGCAGTGCCACCAACCAGCACAAATCAGAAGGTAAAGGCTCCCTAACGCTCCACTCACGACATAGGTGACACATAGGGAGGCATAAGGGGGCATGTGCACAGGGGGGGGGGCCTGGGGGGGGGGGGGCGGGGGGGGGGGGGGGGGGGGGGGGGGTCGGTGGGGTGGGTGGGGGGGTGGTCGGCGGGGGCGGGTGGGGGGGGGGGGGGGGTTGGGGG
>JAGPOW010002138.1:318358-335901 GCA_030014935.1 Caiman crocodilus | reverse complement strand
ATTGTAATTTGAAACTTTTTTGAAATTGCAGGCTGTGCCACCAACCCCCACAAATAAGATTTTAAAGCGACCCAAACGCGCCACACACCAAAATGGTGAAACATTGGGTGCCAAATGGGGGCATGTGCGCCCCCCCCCCCCCCCCAAGAGCGCTGGTGCCCTCCCTGACAGTGAGTGCTCCGGCTGGTAGAAGGGCATGGAGAGTGCTTGTCCCCCCCCCGAATTTGGCTCTGCCGGCGTGCTTGGCAACCAGCCTCTAGGGGATCCACCCCGGTAGTGCCCACTGGTGCCCCCCCAGACTCAAGAGGCACCAGTGGCCCATGACTCATGAGATTTCCCCCTCCCCACAATATTAAAACATAGGGACTCTCATATGAGAGTTTTCCTATTGGCTTGGATGAGACCAGGATTGGGCTCTTGGTCTCAGAAAGGCTAATCTCCAGGTCAAACAGGCAGAATGTAGAGCTTCACCTTTAAAACTGCATCATGTAGCCATGGATAATGAGATTATACAGCTAGAGAAGTGGAAGAGCCTATCAGTTACAGCCAGGACTAAAGGTCACAATACTTGGGTGGTAAGTCCAATTCTGACTCTCTCTGTGCCCCTGGTCAAGCCACAATACCTCCATGCCCTAGTTTCTCAGTTAGTGAGGATAATGGTACTTAACCTACCACCTTCAGAGAGGTGCTGTGAAACTTTAGGTACTGCTGGAGGTCTTCAGATGGAAGGAGCTGACTGACCAATACAAATTGGCTGGACTCTGAATTCAATGTGCTTCTGTGGGGAGGACACACCTTCCTCATTTCCTTTTTCAACAGGAGGTGATCTCATAAGCAGTGAGAGCAAAGTGAGGGTAAGACAGCTCCAATAAGGGCAATAGATCAGGTTTATATACTGGTGCTCCCCTCTGCAAAGGCATGTTCTAATTCATTGTTTAATGATGCACGTGCTCAGACTGGTAGAGCAGGCTCTGTGGAGTCAGGATTTCTGATCTCCATCTTGGTGATGGACTTATTTCGGGCAAGCCTCATAACCTTATATTTGCAGATAGATCCCTATTGTCCAGCACTCAGCTGGAAACCTATTTCAGCAATGCAATACGGTCAAATCTCCAGCTGAACTCAACGGAAGTTGCAGGACCTCAGTACCTCTGAAAGCCAGGCTCAAAGAATCACATTCTGGGCACCCTAAATTAATCAGCGTTTAAAAAACTACCCTTATTTCGCCTTGCCATTGGTGTTCCCTTCTGTACAACAGAAGCATTAATATTTATCTAGCCCATGAGTGTTGTAACTCATTAGTACCTGTGAGGCATTTCAGACAAATTGGTGACTCATAGGTATTATTACTACATGGAGTAGGAGTCAACTTTTGTGCATTGTGGAGAACTTTGCAGGCTGTCCTCTCTGTATTTCACAACTCTATGCATAATGCAAGCCATCAATATTCAGTTCACACTACATTTCCCTGGACCTGCTGTGCTCCACCTAGCCCATCAGAAGGCAGGCATTGCTTTTGAGCTAAACAAGGCTGAGTGAAGCAATTCCCAAACTTCTGGCTGAAACCCCACTTACAGGAGGAAATAACTTTATACAGCTCCATATACAGTTAGCACCGATCATCCACCTGCCTTTAAGTGGAGGCAGGGATTTACATCACTTCTGCATGATATCTCTTCCTGTGCCCATAATTATCCCAGGGAGAGATCTAACCTGCGGTAGCTCACCCCTGAATGAGACAGGGCTCTTGCCCAGTTGAGGTTTCACTTACTATGAGGTACAGTTACTGCAGAGCAGGTAAGGCCAGGTAAATCCCCACCCGTTAATCACAGACACAAAGTATTTGGGGCTCTGTGAAGCTCACAACCCCACTCCTAAATGTCACAACCCCATCCAGGACTGCGAGCCCTAGCTTGGGAACTACTGGCAAAAAGGAAGCAGAAGCTACTCACCTCCAAGCAGGACAACACAGCTCAGCCTCACACTGTGCCTGCAGTGCCAACTGCTGCACTGACAGAATTGCCCACAACAGGTACTAAGATAACAGGTAGATTCATAAGCCTTGGAGGGGAGGCCAGAAGGCGAAAGGGAAACAGAACAGTGGAGAAACCTGGCAGCCTTGAAGGGTCAGAGAACTTCCCATAATCACAAGAGGTCATTGCACCTTCAGCCTTGCCCTCACAAGGCAAAGGAAATGTGTCTTGAACACATATTCACTAACTTGAAATGGAAGCAAAGACAAAGAAGTTTGCAGTTATCAACTCAGTAGGTGGAGGTAAAAAAAAGAAAGAAAATGGCAGCTAACGACCAGGAAAAACCTTTCAACGTGGTAAAAGCTATACAGCAACAGGACATGCTTATTCCGAAATAAGAAAGAAACAGCCATGTTAGACCAGAGTGACTCCATGTGCAGACAAGCCCGCAGTCAGCAATGCACACATTTCCCTGAAATTGAACAGGTGAACACCTGCTAATGGAGACAGATTTTCACTGACCACTTGTGAGCACTGCCATGAATGTCTACGAGCTCTACATGAGCAAGGAAGGAACTGCTGTACAGATCTCTAATTTCCACAGCCCTCTTCACTTTCCTTTCGCCCTGTGAAAAGCATCTAGGTCCATCTTGCTACAGAATTAAAAAGGAGGAAAACTAGCTACAACAGCTGGCTTTTCTCTAGAGTCTTTTAGCCAAATAGATTAAGTGTCACAGCCTTCCTGTGTTATTTCTATTTCACAGATGGGGAAACTGAGGCAGACAGAAAGGTTAATTGATCTGCCTGTGGTATCACAAAAAGTCAGCGATAGAAATAGGAACAGAAACTCGGGTCACAACTCCCAGTGCTGGGATTTACCACCATCATTCCGTCTCTAACGAGCCAAGCAGGTAATGGTTGATACAGAAGTAACGAGTGACATTCCAACACATGGAGCTAAATTCTGCTTCGCTTGTTGCCCTGTTATCTAATTGATTTCAAGGGGAGGGAAGAAAGATTCTTCAATGAGCCACATGGACATATTCAGATCTGCAACAGAATCACCAGCATACAGGGCAACTGTTTAAGGAATGCTGATTACCGTGGGGATCCAAACCATCTTTGTTTCCTTTCACAAGCTCTGACACACTTGCATTGCAAACAAGGGATCTGTAAACGTCCAGTTTACTTCTATGTTTAAACACCTGCTTGCACCCTTTGGAAAGTGCTGGAAAACAGCTTGCTTGGAGACAAAATTTCTTAGTCATCTTTCAGTGTCTCTCATCTTTAATGCTTTAGAATTAAGGTCACTGGCACAAAAGCAGAACCACTCTCTCTCAACAGCTTGTCCGTGCCTGTTTCTTATTTCCCCAAATGCAACTTCACAACTGGCTGCTGTAACCATGACAATGATGCCATAAACAGATTGGCACACTATGCACTGTGAAGCTTGGCAGTTTCTTATGGAGAAGATGGTGGGGAGAAGGAATCTGTTCATGCGTGTGCATTGGGAAGTCTGAAGCAATTTACATCTTGCTTGTGATTTGAGATTGTATTTGCATCTGTTCCCAATAGATGGAAGACAAAATGAACAGCCTAGGTGAAAGGAAAGCAGCATATCTCACCTTGTTAATTTTGTTGGTTTTGGGTAGTGTCTGGCTCACGTGTAGGTCAGAATACCTGGGTGGCTTCCTTAAAGGGTTGTTGATATCACACGGCACAGACTCTGTTCGGACTAATCTTGCTGGATCAAGAAGGGAGATGGGAGGGGGGGGGGGGTTAAAAAAAGAGAGAAAGAAATCAATGTTTTAAAACAAAACTTCACCTTTGCATGCAGGTCACTCTGGAGGAGCCCTGCACTTGAAGACTTCTGATCTGCTTCCAGATTTTGCAATGGCTAAGCTAAATTTCAAAGTCCCCCTTGTAATCTCTTCACTTAAGAGCTGAACAGTTCTTCCCCAAACTGCCAGCTTCCCTGGCCTCACCCACAATGTTCTGCAGCGAAAGCCTTCAAAAGCCATTCCAAGCACACTCTGGGCTAATGCCTAAGGGATCAAGAGGCACTCAAAAGCACCATTAGAAGAGGAACAAGTTGGCTTTATTTTGATCAATGGCTAGTGTCAACAGTGCAGAAGGTGGACTACTCTTTGTGCATTCTCTTATAAGCCAGAGTAAAAACTTGTGAATTCACACCACCAGCAATTACATACCCTGGCTGCTAGAGCCTGTTTGCAGTCTGCAGTACTGTTCTCTGCCTTGCACCAGCTTTACAGCAATTCCAGTTAAATGACTCCTAATTTGTACCAGAAAGGGAACAGTGCCCTGAACCCACTTGTAGGAGGATTAAGGAGTGCTGTCTGAACTCCAGTAAGGAACTGTTAGACCAAGTTCCAGCTTGGGAGACTAGGGGGAAACGTTTGGGGTTCAGGCTCCATTCCTTGGAGCAGACAGCACTGAACCTCAGGCTGAGAAGTTTAAGTGCCTAACCTCTGGCAGCTTGGCTTTTTTACTCTGAACACCAGCCCAGGAGAAAGGGAATGGAGAAATCCATAATTTCATGCTATTGTATCCTCTAATGCTGCTTAGCTAGTACTGTGATGCAGACTAGTCAAAGGAGACAAGTAAAAGAGACCCTTGCCAGCTTTCTGTGTCTTCAACTTCATCTAGGTGTTAACTTTTGCTCTGATACCACCCTGTTCCCAAGAACCAGCCTCCAGGCTACAATTCAGCAGGCAACTGGGACTTTGCTCTGACCATGCATAGGGGCCTCACCCCCTCCTAGGGACTGGCTCAGAGTCTCCCCCTTGCAAATCTTAACTGACAGCTGTAAACTTTTTTCCTCTCTCCCTTCCACCTGTTTATCATTAAGCACTACTGCCTCCATATTTTCAGAATACTTTCACTTTTCCCACATACAGAAAGACATGTTTTTTGTCTCTGATTTGTAGTTTCCCAAAGGGATAGGGATGGGTGACGCTCATTTATGAAGCAGGAGACTCAGAGCACTTCTGCAGGAAAGGACTCCCAGGACAGTGGTTGACATTGACACTGACTGGGCTTTTCATGGCAGTAGCTGAGGTGAAGAGTCACCTAGTTTTCTCTCTAACTGTCGGCAGTTGACAAAGATGCAGGTGGGAGACTGACCTAGAATAAAAAAGAAAGCAACCTTCCAAAAGGCTGGCATCAGAAATGGGGAGCAAAGCCAGCAACTCAGGAACCACTAAGTTTACAGAGGCAGAGCCATGAAGCATGATCAGTGGTTTCCTCCCTTAGCTGCTTGCTACTAGACCAGGTTTCAGGACCCTTGGGTACCTTGGGTAATTACAGAACGTTGGAGCAGACTCGATTAATTGAGTCTGCTAGAATCTGCTAATTAGCACACTCCAACCAGCCTACACATCTCATGTATCAGTGTCACTGCACTGCAAAATGGCATACAGGGATGCTGATATGTGGGATGCTGAGGGCACTTTCATTAAAGCAGGTCTCGAAGCCCCTTGTGTAGCAACTCCAACAAATGCCCCTTGTGTAACGACTCCAATCAGGGCAGGCTGGTAGTCATTCTTGGAGCTAGTGTGTCCAAGAGAACTCCATGGTCTACGTGTGTCACACAACTACAAAAAACTATTCCTACCTATTCATTAAGTCCTGGCTCTTCGCTACCAGCAGGACCATACAGAGCAGCCCACAACTGAAAAGCAGTTAGCCAACTCTGAACTGGACTATGTTCCATTTCCATTTTTCTAGAGCAGGACTGGCCTCATTAGGTGCAATAAACAAACTTATTAAAAAAAAACAGCTCACAAAAAAGAAATATATTCTTTGAATATATTTTTGAAAATCAGACGGTATTTAATATACGAGAAAAGCCTGATTAGATCTAAAATTAAATGCATATTTGGAATCTTAATTTAAAGATCTTCCCTGAGGTAATCTCCAACTCTCCTCCCTTTTGCACTGGGAACGCTTAGCCAAAATGTGAACGAAAAGGGTGGGGGGGAAAGGAACTCTTCTTGGTGCACTGTTTCCCTTCTTCCCTTCTGGATTTGTAAATGTGCCCACTTCCTTTTCATATTTATGAACTGCTCTCCTGGAGGAGAGGAAGGCAGAGGATTTCAATAGCGCAATTAGCATCTGAATGTGCCACTGCCTGACATGAACACTGCTGCTCCGTGTAGTGAAATGAGACCCGCATGCATCAACAGAGCCACTGCAGATCTATGGCCCCAAACTTCCACCCAGGCCAGCTTTCAATGTTAGCAAAAGGCTAAAACCTGTTGCACTTACCCCGTGTTGTGGGGAATCTGAAAAGAAAGGGTGGCAGGGGAAGGGTGGGTGGAAGTGGTTTGGAATGCAAATCTGCCTCGCATCGGACAGCTCGTCTCCCTATAAGCGGAAAAGATGGTCGGTAACACTTTCCAAGGTGCCCAAGTGATTTAGGAGCCCGCACCCCATTGTCTCTCAATGGAGAATCAGGCTCCTATGTCACTTGGGTGCTCCTGAAAAATTTTACCTGACGAAAATATCCAGAAAGCCAAAGATGTAAAAGGAATTCTTACCTCCGCGATGGATGATCAGTAGGTGGCAGGGAGGGGCCTCTTTGGTGCATTTGTTGTGGCACTTTAGCCTAAGAGAAGAAGTAGAAACAGTTGTCAAGTGGAAACAGCTGTGAACAGTCTGTGTGCAGTGGAGGAGGAAGACTGTTACACATAGCCAAGCTTAGCACAAAGGAACATTAATGTAGATGTAGAAAGAGGTGTCTACTACAAGTTGGAAACAGGGCTTCCAGGAAGTATGGGTGGTAAAGGTATATTGCCCATCTAATAAGTCTATGAAAGCTCATGCCTCTCTAAACCAGTCAGTCCCTAAGGTGTCACCTTGACCTGCCTTCTGCCTGATTTCAGACTAACGTTGCTAACCACCTCCCAGTCGGATGGTGGCAGAGCACGGCATCCTTCCATGAAAAATGGAAAAGGATGTGCTTCAGCGCTCTTCCTCTAGTGGACAGGGGCCTTATTCTAAGCTCAGAGATGTTAAAATGGTCATTTCTGACAACTCCAGCTGAGCCAAGGAGATCAAAAAGCTGCACTCTATGAAGAGACCTTACCATTTCCTCCTGAATAGTATCCCATGCTAATAAGAGTTTGCACTTAATTAAATCCTGGCAGCAAAGGGGGCATCACCAGCTAAAACCCAGATTTCTCTCCCTCTCTTTGTCTTCAGATGTCTCTGCCATAGCAATGTTCCTTATGGTTTTCTTATTAGGACATTTAACAAAAATATTTAGGCCATTTAAAGCAATGGCTGTTTCATTTAATATTCTGCACAGCTTTTATTATTTAAACACAGCTGGGGGGCAGGAGTCTTCTGAGGGTTTCACCCCTGGTTCACACATCTAGCCATATGCAGGCTCTCATGCCCCTAAACCCTTTTCATTTTTTCCTAATTAGGAATGTAAAAGCATCCCGATCTCTCAGTCTGGCACCAAGAGCCCCATCAGAATAAGCTTGTGTCAGCACTTGACACTCAAATGTGGCAGGCAAAAAGGAAAAGAAATATTAAAAAAAAGCAGGGGCAAGGGATAAAACAATAATAATAATAAATAAATCAGATCCAAGTCAATGAGCTAGGTAATGAAAATTCAGGAGTCATGCATGTTAGCTTTTATTATAAAAAAAGATTCCTAGAGGGAGAGTCGAGGATTAATTTGATATTTGAGGTTCTAGAGGCAGGAGGCTATTTGTTTAACCTGCTTTGTTTCATTTTACTTTTTTTTTTTTTCTTTTCAATGAAAACAGTGCCGGTGGCTGACCAAGGAAGGCAGAAGTTGCTGAGCTGAAGCAGTTCGTTAGTATTTCCCCTGATGTTATTTTAGCATTTGCAATAAATTGGATTGTTTCTTTTCTTATGAAAAGCCAGGACTGACACAACACAGACACTGTACAGGGACCTCACTCTCCCTGCTTCCCAATTTCAGTCCTGTCTGGCATTTCCACAGCATGCCTGCTTACTCTAAGGTCTGTCAGTGCTCCTCAGACCAGGCTCTCTGCTTCTTCTGCAATAGGTTTCCAGCACCTGAGTTTCACTGTATTTCTCAAAGAACCTCAAATCTCATTTTGCTGTTCCAGCAATGCTGGACTTCTGCACTGCTTTGCTTCTAGTGCACACAAACCTATTGCTGTCCACATGCAGGAGCTAGGTCAGTTGGCAACATTAAACAAACCCACCCATTTTTATACAATGAAATGCAATAGGAGAGGGCAAGAGATTTCCAAAGCTGAACAGAATGATATTGACAGGAAACTATCCAATTCTTAAGGGAGTCAAAGATTTATTTTTAAAAAGTTCTTGTTAAAGTTGCAATAAGAGGAAAATTTGCATTCAAGCTTCTGTGAGGCAGTAATACCATTTATTACATGCAGTTAAGCCTAATTTTGCTAGCTCATTGCTATTTAATTAACGGAACACAGCCAGCATTATATACTTTGCATTGGCTCAGTTACCAAAAAGTGATCCAACATATTTCTGAGTCTTAGAAATGGGAATTATGTCTCCAATACCAGTTTAACAACTATCATCTGTTAACTGCCAATCTCCACATTAGGAAGGCTACTTTGGATTTCAAAAGGCATAAATAAGTCAGAATCTGCCCTGCTTGTCTTTTTAAATCCTGTCAACTTTGTGTCATCTAAAGCAAGGCCCACTTCCAATAAATCACATCCTAATAGCAATTTTCATCTGTTTGACTCCTCTAGAAGACAATGAGCTTCCTGGATGAACACAAGCTTGGCAGATTGTCACTGATGGCATAAAAGAGAGAATGCAGCTCAAGGCAGCGTTGCCATGAAGTATACACATCTGAAGTGCCAGGCTGTACCATGCTCAAGGTGCCACCATTCATCTTAGCTGCTGGCACAGCTCCTTTGCTTCCTGGCTTGCTCAGCTGCAGCACTGCCTTCTCCAAAGCCTTCTATGCAAAAGTGTCGCAAGACAATATGTGAAACACCCTGGGCCTGGGAATTAGGAGAGTGAGGGAAGGCACTGGTATTGTCCTGCTGAAGGTAACTTCAGGGACACAGGAGAGGTGGCAGGATCACACTACCGAAAAACTCTCTACATGCTACGAGCCTGATCCTGCTAAGCACCACACAGCCTTGATCCTAAGTAGGGTCCCTGGGTGCTGAAAGTGGGAACCACTTGAGCAGTAGACTTATTTAGGGCTGAAGGCAGCTTCCCTATGAGACCAGAAGTAAAACTCCCACGAATATACAATCAAAGGGTTCTGCTGACTTCTCTTTTAAGAGCAGCCTGGATTTCCTGTAATAAGGGGGAAAAGTCATGACAGAGAAGCCAACTGGGCTTGGACCACAGGATCTGCCATACTGGATCAGACCACAAGTTTCTCAGATCTGATGATCCCACCCCCAAACAGGGACCAACACCCAAAATGTCAAAGGCAGACAGTGCATCTAACCAGCTGTGTCTGTCAGAGCAAGACATGTGCAGGAGAAGGAGAAGAGAACTCCCTTCTATTCTTCCAGGAACTAAGCTTTACTCCTTGATGCATGAGATTTGATTACTTTTCTCTCAGTGTGTATAGCTTCACATGCTATTATTGGTCATAAAATTCTCCACTATTATCCATTATTAATGTACTTTCACATTCAATCACAGAGCTGTACTGTAAATACAATTACTGCCACAAGTTGATTTATTGCTGTGCACCATGCAGAGGGACAAATTCAGTCACGCTATGCCATAGGCTGCATTTCCATTAAAGACAACAGGAATGGACTGATCATCAGACAGATATTTCTTAATTGCTGCTCAAGAGCTTCTACCATTCTTAGTTTATGGGCACAACGTACTGCTGGGTGTCTGGGACACTAGGCTCAAGTAACCCAAATCAAATCTCTTAGCCACCATTTTGCCACTCCAGAATGCCTTTGGTGCCATCTCTCTGCTAGTAAAAGGTTTAGGATTCTCTTCCAATTAGCATCCTCCTAAATCAATCAATAATATTAAAATTTTTAATCCACTTTTTGTGTACAAAATGTATGCCTAATTGTGATAGACTGTACAACTAGACACTGGAAGTAAAGAAGATAGCCCTCTCCCTCTAGCCAAAGGAAGGTGCCATGCTTGCCAGCTCAGACAGAAAGGATCTGTACAGTAGCAGGGCTAGATCAGCTTTTTATCTGGGAGGGGGGAGTTTCTTCTATGCCCAGAACCAGAGAAAAAGCATGTGTTGCCAGGAACCTGACTCTGAGTCAGGATCCTTGGGGTGTGAGTGGTCTGGAGCAGAGGAGAGTGAAAGAGTTATGTCTCCTGCCTCTCTGAACCTTGCCTTTTCATAATCATGGTCAGGGAAACACCAAAGCAAGGAAGGGCAAAAGGAGAATTTAATGGATTCTTTACTGGGTTACATCTACTCTAAGCGAAGGTTCTTACCATCTGGCGGACACCTGCTGGTCAGCAGGAAGTGACCTTGTTATCCCGGGTCAGAGTGCCTACAGGACAGGTGTTTATCTTATAAAAATGGTTATCAGGCTCAGCTGGGGGATCAATGGGACTGTGGAAATTGAACCAACTCCTCCCCCACCTCATGTTGGCCTGTTCAGAATCCAAAAGCAGGACTAGCATTGAGTGAACTCAGGGCTCCAGTGCCTTGGCTTCCCACACTGGATCTTTTTCTGTAGTCCCAAATCACAAAAAGAATATATATTTTTAAGGTTCTTGCAAATGAGGCAAGGGCTTGTATATCTGAGCCCCATTCAGATCACACACACCCAGGAGCTGTGCTGCTATGGCTCAGGAAATGCGAGCCTAATTATTCCCATTGTAACATTAAGGAACAACAAAAGCAACTTAGAAACTGTGACGTACTTGCAGTTTTTACATTTTAATCCAAATAACATTCCTTTCCCACAGACGGTACAGGTCTGAGACATCCAATACTTGGTGGAAAATCTGCAGAGGAAAAACATCAGATAAGTGTTAAGTACAAACAAGGTTGCTGTGCCCTCCACCAGGTACAGGAAACTTTGCTATTTATAAGCCTCTCTCCACTCATCTCTCTAGCCCTGTTCACGCAGAAGAGCTATTTGAACTTGTCCACAAGATCAAGAGAACCAAAATTGCTTATTGAATCAAAGTTTATCCTTTTTAATCCTAAACTAGCTAAGTACCTTTAGTCCCAACCCCTTGCTGACTTAAATGGGAATTTTAGGTGTGCAAGTTCCATAGCACTGAGCTGATAGAATACAGTAAGCAAACTGCTGTAAGCCTTAACATAATATTACGTCCTTGTACTATGAAAGCACAACAGAGTAGGTTAGATGCTGTTCAACCACAGTGGGAGATATTGTCCCTGTCAAAAAAGATCTTACCATCTAAGAACGTGCATGTTTGTTGAGAAAGGAAAACTTATAGCAGGCCCAGCTTAGAGCCTGGGCCTCGTCACCCAGCTGAGCTATGGCAGAAGTGGTATCTGAAAGAAGCTGACTGAATTGAAAGAGCAAAGAGAAGGAACTGAGAAAACAGAAGGAATTTAACAATTACAGACTAGATCCCCTTCCACATTAACCTGCCCTTAGCCACAGACCTATCAATTGGTCACTGCACGTTTACTGTTACAGCCATTTTGGCCTAATTTTGCCCCATATCACTCCACTGAATCCTGACTGAAGCAAATTCATCCCTGGAGTGTCTCCAGTGAGGGTAATGGAGTTACAGAAGGGCTGATGTTTTACCGTTCTGTGTAACCTTCAACTTGGGACCATACAACCTAAATGAAAACAACATTAAAAAGAGAAGGCTTTAGAGCAGCATCAACCACCCAAAAACATAAACTACTGAAAACAAACTACTGAGATTCTGGATTGAAGCAGTCGTCTCCTGTAGGATTCTGTACCTGAGGACCATGATTTAGTAGCACCTGCCTTTGGTAGGTCCAGAAAGGACAGATTATGCTCAGAGTAAGTAAAGTAAGGATAAACATGGGATCCCTTTTTCACCAGTGACTTCAGTTCACGCCAACTGAGAGTGAGCCCAAGAAATCTTGCTTGCTAGTCCATGCCTGAAACTACACCTCTCGCCTAAGTGAAGTCCAAGTATCCAAAAGAGCAGAGATTTGTGGGCTTTCTGTGTGCTATACTTGGAGGCCACTACTATACTGCAGAGTAAACATCCCATTGTCCATCTTGCCGGGACAAGTAAAGGAGAACACTTTCCCTCCAAGTTCAGTGGGAGAAGCTGAGAGTGAAATATTAGCTTTTAGGGACTGCTAAAAAGAGTAGTTTCACCTTCACTTGCTCTTAGCCAGAAACCTCTTCTGCTGGACTACAAGATGGCTGGAAAAATACCCTGTTCCACAAAAGGATAGTTTGATCATTGATACCCTGAATAAAACTTTTTTAGCATAGAAAAAACCCAAAATATCAACTAGGCGCCAGTGACCTAATCTGTAGCAACTGATGAGCGCAGACTTCAGTAAGCTCCAGTTGCAATGAGGAAGGACTGATACCATAGCTATGGCACTAGCCAGAGACTCAGCTGTTGGTCTCCCACTGTGAATTCAGAGTACTTAGTCCATCTCTTGAGGTCTCAGGTGGTCCCATCCTTTCACAGTTCCATCTATTTTAAGTGTCAGTTCTTAAGCACAGGGACTACCTCTGACTGGATGCTTGCACAGTACAAGGGGACTCTAATTCTGGTTGGGGCATCTAGACATACAACTACAGTACCACACAGATTTTCCACATTTGGGTGGTTCACAACCCCCTTGATTTTTCAGTAGGTTGCCAACTGAAAGATAAGCCATATAGCTGTTCATTGGGGCTTTTACTTCAAAGAGCATTGCTTTTCCATTCAGCTGCAGTTCACCATCAGCCCCAGGCAGCTAGTGGCAGAATGAGTGTTCTTGGAAATAAAAGCCACAGCAAACAGTTGAAGCTCTTCAGGGATCCTGCAGAGCTGTTTGCCATGGTTAGATGTACCCCCAGTTAATTCACAAAACTTCATCTTTCTATGGGTAGTCAGGAACTGAATGAACCCTGCAAAGAATCTGGGTGCTTCCGTAATTCTTAACTATTTTGTGACTAGCATGAATAATACCCAATAAGAACTTCTGTTGAGGCTAGGAAAAGGGTTGCTCTCACTGCAAAGAGAAAGAGAGTAAAAGAAATTTCTAGTAAGAAAAAATTCCCATTCAGCTAAAGCAACCTCCTTGCATCTAATTTATAGCAGTGATTTAGAGAGAGGCCCATTGCTCCTAGTGCCGGGCTCTGGCTACAGGCACACAAAGTTCCTTTCCTGTATCTCAAGTGCAGCCTGTCACCAGAACAGCTGCCAACGGGAAAGCGGCATGGAGGTCATTTCGATTTCTTTTTCTCATGGTAGATATGGAAGAGCAGAGTAGGGCTCATATGGAATTTACTCAAGGTCAGTAGGTCACAGATAATGTACAGTTGTTTTTTTTTTTTATTGATAACAGCTCCAGCCTTATCTAAACCACATCTGAATTAAAATGGAATTGAGTATGCTTTGAGGACACTGTGCCCAGGTGTTAGAAATACAAGGAGAAGCCTCTATCCCCCTCCTCCTTTTAGATCTATGCTGGAGAAAGAGAAATAACAAGGCTTATTGCTTGGCTGTCCCAGGTCATCCATGTTAACTCAGTCAATTTCAATAACCAAGGAAACAGCTAAGAAGAGTTTTTCCTCTGGTTTTAAAATGGGGGGAATCAAGGTAACCCCATCTCTACCCCTGGTAACTGGGCTATGGGAGCTTAACACACATGAATTGATGTGGCTGGACAAGATACATCCTGAATGGACTCATTTTCTCAACCCCCTAACTATAAAGCCTGGGGCTAGGCCATTCTGATCACCAGATGGCTTTGCTTACCAGTGTCCCAAAGAACTTGGGGCCTTATCCCCAGGCACTATGAATAAGAGAGGCTCCTTTCACTTCACTTGAGCAGGGGTGATGTACAGGAACTTGAGGCATTACCTCCAGGAAAGGGAGGGGGGCTGAAGCTGAAGAGTTTTCACATTACTTCATCACCAATGCAGCAAACCATGGGATATTTCCATGGCCACAACCAGCCAGGTACAAGACTCAGGAGACACTAACAGGGAAGCGTCCAGGGAGGAGTGACATCAGAAGAGGTACGTACCAGGGGGCTCTGACCAGCCAATGTCAAGGTGACATGAACATGTCATGGCTTCGCAGAAGCCACACAGAACTCGGTAAGGCTGGGAAAGAAGGAAGGAAAAAGATCCAAGTTCTGACTGCCCACTCCCAGCATGAAGACCTCCACTTACTTTAGTAGGGAAGTGGATACTGTCAGGAAACCCCAAACAAAAGCAACACCAGTGACTAACAATATGCTTTTCCTTTACTTTGAAACCGACAGGTGCAGACACTGCAGCTGACTCTAAGCAGCGGCTCGCCAGCATAAAAACCCTGTCACTCAGGCTTAGCACATTATCCTACACTAACTCTTGTGCTATGGTATTCTAAATGGTTTTGTCTCGAAGCTGGATTTTTACAGGAAAGGACTTTTCCTGAAGAAAATCTTCCTTCCCCTTCCATCATCTACTTTTCAGCTACAAACCTAGCTTAACTTTTGCTTTTCCAGAGCTCTTTGCAGTGCCATCCTCTCTAGGGAGTTAGCTTTTCAACTCGAATCATAAGCTTCTCAGCAATGGGCTTTAGTTTGGGGCACTGTCCAGCACAGTGGGCTCTCAAGGGACCTTACATACAGAAGATGAACAACTGGCTACAATGCATCTAGCATGCTGGATCTCACAGCTCACAGGCTGCAGAGCAATCAGTCTCAAGAGGCACATTTTTCATAGTTTCATAGATGTTAGGTTCGGAAAGGACCTATTAGATCATTGATTCTGACCCCCTGCCCTGGACAGGAATGAGTACTGGGACTTGGCCAAAACCAGATCAAAGTAAGTTGCTGGCTCCAGATGAAAGGCCATGCCCACTTCAGGGCTATGACTCTAAGCCAGACAACAGGGAAACTGAGGGGTTGGGATGAAAGGATGCACTGTATTACAAAACAAATGGGTATTGCCTGCCGTGACAAGGATCTAGCAGTCTAGCGACTTACTGTTTTCTCCTCAGAGGTACCATACCTGTGTTTTATTGAGTTTCCTAAGTCACGACGGGGAATCTGTGGGGACCAGCGAGGCACTGACAGTGTGTCTGCAGGGAGAAAAGACAGAAGAGGAAAAAGCCCAAGGATTAATAAAGAGGAAGGTCAGACTTCAATCTCTGAGCCAAGGAGCAGAGAAAGAGAAGGTCTCTGTTCCAGCAGGATTATAACCAGTCAGCAAATCAAAATAGAGGCTTAACCAAGCTGGTGCCTGAGGGATGTTTTCATCAAATCAAATAAGCCCAAGTCACATGGTAGATCTGGTAGAGGGACAGAGTGTGTGTGTGTGTGCGCGCGCGAGCGCATGTGCACGCACCTGCACACACATACATGTATGTGCACACGTGTGCATGTGTACATGCAGGCATGGACAAGCTACCCAATAGCACAGTGTCATTGACATCAATTTTGTATGCCCATATAAATTACAGCAGGCTTGGAATGAATTGTGTAGCTACCCTGAGATAGCAGCATGCAGTAGGCAATTATTATTGCATCTTGCCACTAAGTGGCAGGAGAGCAGGTAAATACTCTAGGAGCAAATGACTCCTTGCTGGACGTAGGCAGAAGAAACTTAAACCAATGAAAGTGACATCAGTGGAATCTGACCTGATTCTTTCAGGGAGTAATTCTACTCCAGATTTGGCAAAGCCACTCTAGTTTAGAGGTTTATGTCACCAGTCGTTATTTCTTTGCACCAGTATTTTCATGTCCTGAGAGAAAGAGATGCCCCACTTCATGCTCTGAGAGATCAGCAGGACAATGTAACATTGGTCTCCATTCAAGATTCCTTATTTGGGAAAGCACTTGGGCA
This sequence comes from Caiman crocodilus, assembly GCA_030014935.1. Classification (NCBI taxonomy): domain Eukaryota; kingdom Metazoa; phylum Chordata; order Crocodylia; family Alligatoridae; genus Caiman; species Caiman crocodilus. The sequence goes on along the minus strand of JAGPOW010002138.1, from coordinate 319,943 downwards.
TAATGAATTATCAGTCACCTGGAGCTAGAAGAAACGCCCCCCATTTCATTGCTAATTTCACAGGTCATATATACCCAGAGTTATCCAATCTCTATTCATTTGAGGCCTACTCCTGCAACTTATTTATTCAGGCACAACTTCATTTCCACAGTCCCAGAACACTGCAGAGTCAAGCACTTAATTCTACAAGGAAACAACGTCTCCTTTCCTCACAAAAAAGCAACAAAAGAAATAGGCTGTTGTATGCACAGAAGGAGCTTTAGAGATTTAGGGCTGAAAGCAACCTCCAGAGGTCATCCAGTACAACCCCCTGCCTGAAGCAGCATTATCCCATACAACCATAATCTAAACTCTACATCAGACTACTCTCAACACTCGCATAATATAGACCTATATGCTTTACCTAGCCTGCCGTGGGTAAAGCATGGAAATCATGGCAGCCAATGTCCTGCTTCTATAAAACGTTGCTCGGGAGGTCCGGGATAGAGGGCATGCCCCCTGCTACAGAGGAAAGCAAAACACCCTGTGGTCCATACCAATCTGACCATGGGGTAAAATTCCTTTCTGACCCTGAGCAGAGGGGCAAGACCGTCTAGCCAGGAATTTCCAGCTCTGGTCCCAGCAAGAGAATAAGTACATCCGAAGCAAAGTCCTCAGTCCTGGCTATATCCAACACTCAGTGCCTCTGGGAAGGATTAAAAACACCCTATAGCAGAAAAGGGGGATGAGGGGGCTTGGGCAGGAGCAACCAGCAAAGCCCAGAATCTTGGGAGATAGCCATGGTATAAAATAAACATAGCTACACCTAGATCATCACTGACCAAGGCCTGTCCAACCTCTTTTTGAACATCTCCAGTGATACAGAGCTCACAACTTCCCTAGGCAGTCTATTTTACCACTTCACAATTCTCACTGTACAGTTTTTATGGCTATCCAATCTAAATTTGCTTTGTTGCAACTTCAGACCACTGGGCTGTATCCTCCTCTCTACAGCAAGAGAGAAAAGGTGCTTTCCCTCTTCTTTATGGCAGCCCTTTAAGTGTTTGAAAACTGCTATTATGTCCCCTTTTAGGCACCTTTTCCACAAGCTGAATGTGCCTAGCTCCTTCAGCCTCTCCTCATAGGACTTGCTTTCCAAGCCTTTGACTATCTTTGTTGCCCAAACTCTGGACCATCTCTAACTTCTCCATGTCCTTTTTTAAAACATGAAGCCCAGAACTGCATAAAGTTGTTCAGATAACGTTAAAACACTGCCTAGTAGAGAGGCACTAGCACCAAAAGTCTTGCACCAAAAGTTTCTACTGATGGGCCCAAAACCATATTTGCCTGTCGTACAGCTCTATCACACTGCACACTCACATTGAGCCTGTGGCCTACCAAGACTCTCAAGTTCTTTTTCATAGTGCTGCCATCCAGCCAAATATCCCTCCTTTTGCATTTGTGTTTTTGATTATTCCTCCCGAGTTACAGCACCTTGCATCTGTCCTATAGTTTCATAGTAACTAGGGTCAGAAGGGGCCTAGAGCAGGCCATCTAGTCTGACCCCCCCGCCAATGGCAGGAAACAAGTGCTGGGGTCACAGGAC
>JAGPOW010002138.1:291854-318258 GCA_030014935.1 Caiman crocodilus | reverse complement strand
CTGATTTCCCTTCAACATAAAGTCTCCTGCCGGTCCCTCACAGATATGAGCCTTGAGAATCTGCTCAAATATCTTTCCCGGGACCGAGGTGAGACTGACATTGAACTTCATCCTGTTAGCTCTACTTCAGCTTTTCAATGTGTTGAGATCTTTCTGAATTGTGCTCACATCTTTCAGCACGTTCACAATTAGAGGTGCACCAATACATCAGTGCCATATCATACTGGCACCAATAAGAGGAAAATTGGCATTATCAGCAATCTGCTTTTTTCGGTTGATGTGGCAGATAATGTTGCTGATAAATATCACATGCATGATATTTGCATGCATGATACCACCCAGGCCACCACACTGCAGTGCACAGGTGGCCAGGAGCGCAACCTAGGAGCGTGGCGAGCAGGGCCTGGGTGGTAAGTCTGTTGTGGAAGAAGGGATATGGGGGAAGGAAGGGGTGTGGTGGGGCAGACCAAGGGCCCCAGGGCAAGGGAGGGAGTGGGGCAGATCCCAGGGCTGTGGCAGGGGCAATGGCAGATGCTGTCCAGCTGGGGCAGAGTGCGGGACAGAGCCGCAGCTCGTCTAAGGGATGCCTGAGTGTGGGGTAGCTCCTGCCACTGCACACACCTCAGGATATCATGGGGAGCACGTGCAGGCTGGTGCTGCAGGCTGGTGCCAGGAGCAGTGCTGGATTTTTCCTGGCAGGGGGCTGGGCTGTGGCTGTGCTCAGGGAGAGCAACAGCAGTGCTGGAAGAAGGGCTGCGGTGGGGGGCTACAGCCACCACAAAATTTGCCATAGCCCCCATAAACTCCTCCCAGCACTGCCACTGCCCTCCCTGAGTGCAGCCTGGTCCAGCCCCCCACACTGGGAAGAGCCCAGAGCCACCCCCACCCCCCAGCAGCTGCCTACCCTTGCCCCATACACAAATCTGGGGGCACACGCCTCCCATGTCCTCCCGGGGTGCACACAGCAGTGGGAGCCACCCCCCCTTCACAAACACTGGATGAACCACAGCTCTGTCCCTTGCCCCTGCCCCGGCTTCAACGCCAGCCCCATTCCCACCCTCACAGAAAGGGCCTCAGTCTGCCCCCCCCTCTCCTTCCCTACAACAAACTTACCAGCCGGGTGCTGCTCTCCATGCTGCCAGGCTGCACATCAGCAATTGGATTGGTATCAGCTGATACGGTTCATTTAAAATCAGCCATCCATATCAGCCCCAAAAATCTTTTTGGTGCACCCCTATTCACAATCCTTTCCAGTTTCGTCTCATCTGCAAATTTGCTCAAGAAGTTTTCTATGCCAGCATCCAAATTGTTAACAAACACATTGAACAGCACCAGGCCCAGGACAGACCCCTGTGGGACCTTATTTACTTTGACCTATATACCTTATTATTGTGTGTGCAGGTGTGTGCCTGCATTCATTACTCTTCTATAATACACTAGAACCAGCGCACACAGACTGTGGCTAGCAGGGAATGCACATCTTAGACATAGTTAATGGTTTCCAAATAAGGAAGAGAAAATCAAGCTTAAATGGCAACTGCATAATTTATTAAGACGACATCACACATCCTCTGGCTGTATATCTTAACAAAGAGCCAAGTGTCAGCCTCTTAGCAGCAAAGGTAGCTACTGTTTAAGGAGAATATTAAACATAAAAAGAGCTTCTCTTGTAGTCCCCTTCTGAGAGAAAAAGGAAGGGAAAAGGTAATAAGCTCCAAGCCTGATGGAACAAATCGAAGTTAGCTAGTGCCCTGCTCTTCCCTGAGTGATGTAGCCAGGGTAGATGAGCCATTGCCAAGCAAATCATCACACTCACTGGCAGCAGATCATGCACTGATAGTGACTGCCAGATACACTAAATACACATCTGGGACTGATTTATTATCCATGCAGTCAATGGAAAGTCTTCCATGGCATCAATGCATAACAGAGGACTTCAGCATTTGTCCATTCCTGCATCCAGCCTAATTAACTAAGTTGATGTAATGCCCGTATTTTAGAAAGACCCCCCCAATCCTAGGTACAGATTTAAGTCTTCTTTTGGCTGCCCAGTCTTTGAAAAGAAGTCTGTGTATTGCTCATGCTACTCTAGTGAGGACTACTCTAGTGGTCCATTTCCAGAGGCAGGTCTTGAATGATGTAGTTTTCTGAGCCCCGACATGCACAAAATGGTAATCCATAATGATTCTCCAAAGCCAAAAAAGCTATCCATCACAGACATAAGCCCAAACCACTCGATTGATCATTGAGGGCAGTAAGGCAGACCCTAGCTCTGCTCTCACTGGGTTTTTTCTGTATGTCAACCAATCCCTTACTAAATATACTTTCAGTATTATTCATATAGGCAGTGAGGACCTTTGTTTGCTTTCCTAGTCAATTTAATATATCAGGCTGAAATGTATTTTAATTATGTGCTGTTTCTGAAGGTTACATTTACATGCCACTTCCTGTACAATGGTTATTTTTCATACACTTCCCTGGAGTGGGTTGAAATATCTGTTACCAATAATATTTCTTAAGAAATGGGAGCATGGTCAGATGTATAGATATTAAATATGCCTTAAATATATATTGATAGTAAGCTACTCTAACTCCTTCTTAGCCCCTTCTAATCCAAAAGGTATCATTTTTTTCTCTCTCTATGGCAACCAAGATTACAACTTGGCAACCATGACGCATATTTCAAAACTAGCTTTTCCCCAACCTAAAGACAATGAAAATCAATATGCACATCTCAACATTTGGGATGTCTCTGGTGGAGCATCAGCTACACAATCTCACATAGTCCCTAGAAAGTCAAAGGCACCTGCAATTTACTTGCAGATAAAACTTTTGTTTCTTCTGGTCTAGCTAAAGAAAATCAACCCAGATGACAGACACAAATACCTATCTATTTCACATGCAGATATCCTGTTGTCTCCTGACACCCAAAGACAAGCATAGAACCTAAAAAGCTAAACCAACTAGAAATACCTTGGCTGTGAGACACAGAAAACTGAAAGATGAAGTAAGATACAGACTCAGGCACAGACACATGGGTCTAATCTGACTATTTCAAAAAGTTTTCCCAAACGTGTTTCATCCCTAAATCATAAATTGTATATGTATTTGTCTTGTTAACAGGAGGAAGACTCCCAAGGACTTCAGCAAGAACTGGACTTGATCTTTCCGTCATTCTTTGCTCATAAACCAAACCTACAGCTTTTTACATTCATTTGCAAGCACCTGCCAAATTATTTGGAAGGTTTTCAGTGTGGAATGTTTAAGAACAGTGTCTTTGCTGTTTATGGTTGGTTGGCTAAACTACATGATGTTCCTTCTGCTCCCACATTTGAGGACAGAAATTTATTTTAAGAGAGGAGAATAATGAAAGGCAAATTTGCAGATAAAAATAAATCATGTCAAATCTGGGACTATTCTGGGATTCACCAAAAATGTCCCACTTAGCCAGCAGCTCTCCAAATATGTTACAAAACTCTTGAAACATCTGCCTTCTTAGCAAGGAGCTAGACCCAGGGCCTGAACTCATACATGAAGTATACTACTATTCCACCAGCTTTGCATTTGACTACATTTTTTTTAGACTATTTGCACGCATCCAGCAGAGAGTCTCCAATTAGAAGTTTTAGGACTGTAGAATTAATGTAAAAAATTGGCAGTTAGAAGGCCTGGATCATTTATCTGACTACCGTTAATCTGGTATCTGATCTGGGTAAATCATTATGAAACTCAGTGGTGAGTCAGGCACTGAAACACCTTTGTGAACTGGGACTTCCCATTCTCCAGGTTTAATTCCTCCTCTTCTTGTTGCCTATTGAGAGTGTAAGCAATCTGGGGCAGGACCAGTCTTAGGTACTGTTCACATACATACTAACACAGTTGGTTCCCAGATGGGGTCATGATTCTTAATACTGCTGTAATATTCAAAGGGGACCTAGCATTTCAGTCACTTAATACTTCCCATTCTGAGAGGATTTTTATGGCTTATGTAGTAGCTTCAATGACTTTCAAAGGCAGCTGCTTTTTTGAAATTCAGCACACAGAAAGGCCTGGGGCCAGAGAAGTGCCATTGTTGGTCCCATGAATTGCTGTTCTGGCTTGAAAGCAATATAAACTTTGGAAATTTTCCATTTCCTTCCTTTCTCTTGCACTGTAAGCAAACTTTTGCTAGTGTGTCTCGTGCTCTAATCAGGGGCTGGGCCAGTGCCACTGTCAAAGTAGCAGCACATATTACACAGGGAACATAGGGAATAGGCAACTACTCTGGGAGGAAGGAGGAAAAACCCAGAGTGGATTCTCCCAGAGGCTTCCCCCAGCATAGTAATGTTGACAGGACAGTGAAAGAAGAAGCATGCTCCCTGACACAGCTGGGCTAGCTACATCCTCCAGTATGGATATGCTTATACCAGCAAGATTGCACCTTTCACCAGTATAATGAGTTATCAGAGTGCATTGCTGAGCCAGTGTAATGGTAGAGCTATACTGATAGCATGTTTCCAGTCTAGATATGGCTAATATCTCTCTTTCTAGCACATGGGCCCCAGAATCACACGTGGTTCTACAGGGCACCACAAGGGAAAGAGCTACCCTCACTTCCCGTGATTAATACGAGAGGACCTTCCTACCCCTGTAGAATCCTGATGGAAACCAATGGGATCTCGGCCAGGGTGAGGGTCTGCTCACGCACGTGCCTTTGTGGGCCATACAGACTTCTGTAAGACACAGAGCAGAAGTCCTGAAAACAGTCTGGGAACCTTGGACAAGTCAAGTCAAGTCAGTCTTCCTGTGCCTCAGCCTACTCATCTGTAATGTAAGATATACCCATCTCCGCAAGAGGTTGAGATGACTCATGTTTCTGAAGCAGGTTGACAAATACAAGTGAAAAGCATGCCCAACAGGTGTGTCAAGGGGGGTAGCAACACTGACTTCATTAGCTACACAAGTCTGCACCCAGCAACTAGCCAACCCTGTTGTTTTCTCATCACTAATCACACTGTACAGATGAGTTCTTCCCCCACACCTACTCTTTATGAAGCAAACACATGGGCAATGACCGCTACTTTCCCTGAATTAAATTAAAACCTCCACTTTATCATCCACAATTTATTTCAACTAACTTTCAGCTGGCCTCAATTAAATCCCGCTTTCACAGGGAGAGGGGGGAAAAAAGCAGCAGAAAGATGGTTAAGGCTTTTAATTACTTTCTATAATGTGCTCGTTGCAAAATTTATTAAAGTGTATCGGGGAATTTTAACCTCCTAACAAAAATGATGAGACCTCCGTGATTCACAGTTAATTATTTTCATTACGGGGAATGATATATGAAGAATTGGAGGTTTTAACAATAGGCCTGCTGTTTGCAGGAAAGGAGGTAACAGGAGTGGCAAGGCAGGAGGGCACAAGAAAGCTTCATTTTACAGCAAGAAACAACTGTAACAATTACAGGTGCAGTTAATTAATTGTAGAGTCTTCTTTCTAATCAGAGAGAGGGAAACGTAGCTATGAAGAAATGCCTGTTTCTTTTTTGCCTGATATTAGCTCAGTTTTAAGTCCAAAAGGACAACAGAAACCATTTCTCATAGTGATAACAACAGCGTTCTTTCTAGCTTTTAGCAACATACTCCAAATACCCTGATCAAAATAATGAGATTAACAGAAATAAAAGTAACAAGGAGGCAAAAACTCAGGTCAACCTATCCTTCCTTCCTTCACATGTCCTTGTGTGACAAGGTATTTAGCAGAATTTGCAAATTTGCTGGAATCTGACAGGGCCACATCAAGAGCACTTCTACTATGGCCTCAAACTTGCGACCTCCAGCCTGTCAACTGTGAACCTTACTGCCTGCACCACTCCAGCAGCAGGTCAAGCTGTGTGACAGAAGGGACTGTGCAGCCATGGTATAGAGAAAGGAGGCATCAGTAGATAAGAAGCATAAATTTCTGGAGAGCACCCACATGGGCTACTCCCTTACTCAACTCTTTGGCTAAGTGCATCTTTTAGATCATAAATTCTCTGGGGTCAGGGACAATGGACCCCCAATCCAGTGGGCAGCCTTTGGGAGCTATCCTAATACATTTCCTTAATACACAAAAAGGATCAGGGCATCTCTGATCGAGACAGAAGGCCTGACTCTCTGTTGCCCTGCACAGTCTGCAGTCATTTTCACCCATGCTGTAGTTCCCTTTCTGACTTGGCAACATTTGAAACCCACTTGGCGTAGCTGCAGATGACTCTATGAGCTGCATAGCAATGGAGAATCAATCATTTAATAGAGATTAAATCTATTACTGTAAAGTAAACCTACAGGAGGAAAGCAGGAGGAAATCAGGGCTCAGCAGAACTGGGAGGAATGGATCAAGCAGTGCTCCTCATTCTCCTGCAGAACATAGTCTGACTCTTGTGGAAAATGCAGAGGTGAGGATGGGAGGCCAGAGGTAGCAGAGGGAAACATCAGCAGCAAAGCTCATGCAAGAGACAAAAGAAGAAATCAGAAGAGGGAAAAATAATGCATAGAAAAGGAAAAGGAGGCAGGAAAGGAAAGAAATTATCATGAGATTTGGGGAGCTTCCAAGAAAAAGAATGGGATCTGCTCCTGTGTCCCAAAAATCCACATGACAGACCACTGCAGGGCTGGCAGTACCAGAAGAACCTGAACACTAACATTAAATATCCCATACAACCAAGCTCTTCAAACCTCTCATACAACTGACACACAACTTCCTCTCCTGGCACAGTTGCTTAGCTGGTTCTGGAGCCAAATATCCCTTGCTGACCTGCTACAAAAAAAAAAAATCAAAAAAAAAAATCCTGGGCTATGACTTGTAAGCCAGGAAATATATATTCTTTTTCCTTACAGGGGAAAAACAAGAGAGAATGCATCTCTAGTAACGGGAGTTGCTAGCTGATGTGGTGGCATCAAAAGACTGTCCTCTGAGGACAGAATATTCATCTCTGCTGGGACAGGAACGGACACTGCCTTCCCAACAGCACAGCTCTCCCTGGAAGAGCAAATCTGTGCATTAGGACAACCCAACAAGTTTCATTCTACAAATTATTTCCAGTAAGAGACGGTAACACTGGATCAGAATCCACTCCACGCACTTTACCTGGATTTTCAATTTTAGTAAGGAGGCTGAGCTAAATAACCCTTAAATAAGCAACTCAGCTGTTGAGGTTGACTTTGACTATGCCACAAGCTATGTGAGCCACTCACAAGCCCTATAGTTTGTAGAGGCCAAGTCTGCAGTAGGGAGGGAGACAACGACAGGAATTGAGCATTTTGAACAGCTGGCTACTGCACTTAGATATCTCCACGCAGAGGCACAGCAATGCTGCCAGGGCAGAGGAGCAGCAACAACCTCTAGCTGCTGATGTGATTGTACAGCCGTCAGAGGTAGCCTTTTTTTTTCACTGCCTCCCACCCTCAAGTCGGCACCCGGGGCAGTTGCCCCATCTTAGTTACCCCACTGCCCCTGTGGAAGAAAGGAGTTTTGAAAGTCCAACTTGTGTCCATTTTGCCACATATAGATCAGAGGTAAGAGCATTTCCCTCTCAGCAAGGCTGAGATTATTCTGAAGATAGTGCTCTATGCATGCTAAGGATTAATGCAGCCCATATAAATGGATCAACAAATAAGGTCACGGTCCAGTTGAATACCAATTGAATACCAACTCCTTTGACCATATATGCACTTTGCATACAGCAGTAAATTCTAGGAAACTCTATGGGACTTCTCACAGCATAAGTTACACACATTCCTAAGTGCCTGTGGGACTTGTTCCCTTGTTAGCATATTTTCACCGTGCACTAGGCCTTTTTGTTCATTCACTAGGTCTCCATGAGTCCCCATCACTCCTGTGCTGTTGTCAATCAGGAGAAATCCAGTGAACTGTGTTAGTAAAGCCAATTTCCCCTGCTTAATCAGATCCCTGAAGACACATGCCTGTAGGCAGAAAGGCACTTTGTTATCCTCATGAATTTAAAAAGTATAATGTCCTTAAGCAAGCTGTGTCTCTTCAAGAAACTGAGCCTGATGTGGTGGCCCTCAGATGCAGGTGCTGGGGTGGTCTCTCACAATCCTGATTCCCAAAAGATGAATGCACCTGCTGGCCACACAGGAAAGAGAAAGAAAGAGAAGCTGAAATGTCACCTAAAAAAAGGAAATGCACAAAACCCTTTACAGCTTCCAGGAGCCCACATCACTTCCTGAACTTGCTTAAGAGTCCTCATAATTCATGATGGCTTTAATGCCTGCACCTCAACTTCCATTTGATTGAGGCAACCCACCTTTAGAAGTTCCAAGTAGTCACCATGAGGGAGGGAAGCAAAGCTCAGGGCTCCCAAACCACAAGACTGAAAAAGCTACATTTATGGTTCTCAAAAGCAGTTGCCTGGGAAGCCAAATGTCCGCATGTGAATGGGAAAAGTAGTCACTGAGCTCAAAAGATATGTCACAGCCATCAGCTTCTTTGCCCAGAGGCTCCTTTAACTTTTCCCAAATCTTCCAGGTTGGATATTAAAGGTACTTGCTCAACCCTCCTAAAGAAGTACGAGCTGAGTTTAGTGCTCTTTTCTCCTTTTGCTAAATAAATGCTGAAGGGAAACTGTGCCCAAAAGACATTGATCCTCTTGTCTCACCACTTACTAAAACTGCTTGATCTCCATTTGCACTAAATGGTTTATGTTAAATGTGACAACTGGTACAAGCAAGAATTCAGAGTCAAATTTCAGATCAATATCAGAGTTCACACACTGAATCTCTTTCCTGGACTGAATCCCCTAAGCCAACATCCTAAACAACAGGAAAGTCAGGCTCCAAATTTCAATTTTGCAGTCCAAAATCATAATTTGGGTCTTGTGTTAGGATTCAGAGTTTTGGTACAGGTTCCTCTCTTGTTAATGAACTTTGCATTCCTTTTTACATGCAGTACTTGAACCAAGTACAGAGCTGGGAGCCAAGTTTTGTTCACGGTTCTCTCATCATTTGCTGCATGGCCTTTGGCAAGTTTCATAACCTCTGTCTCGTAATTGCTTCATCTGTTCAGTTGGAATAATACTGCTTACCCACCTTGCGGGAGAAGATGACAGCTATTAATGTCTGCAAAGCTTTAAAGGTGCAGCATGCTGACTTGCGCTATTAGTATCAAGTGTATGCATGTGCAAACATTAACAGTTACTCCATGCGCTAAGGAGGACTCACACTCTGAAATCCCTTGAGCCAAACATACAACTGCTCGTTCATAACCTTAAAAAAAAAAAAAAGAAGAAAGAAAAAGAAAGAAAGACTTTTTTTTTTTTTTAAACTTTTAAGAGGCATTTATTCCAGGGAGGGTGACAAATCGGGGCCAGTAGAGAGAATGTACAGGTTGGCCGAAACACCTGGGCTTCATGGACACGGTCCTGGCCCGCATACTCTAGACTAAAAACCATAGCGAGCCAAGCAGAGCGCCCCCTCAAGGGCCCAGCGTTCCTCGAAGGTGGGCACCATCCACTGCAGGACCATGTGCTCAAACTCGAGCGAGAGGCGGGCCCGCACCAGCAGGCGGAAAAGCTGCAGAGCGTCAACCATCCCGGTCCCGGTGAGCCGGTTTCACTGGCTCTTCAGGGTGGCCATCTTGGCCTGGCCCAGCTGGAAGTTGGCCAGGCTGACCATGGCCCTTTCTGCCGCCCAGTAGGGGAAAGAGTGGATGTAGACATCCTCAGAGAATTCCCGGCCCAGCGCCCGAAGCAGCGCGCCCAGGGTGGCAAAGAGCGGCTCCAGCCAGGGGCAGTCGAGGAACGCGTGGAAAATGTCCTTGTCTGGCACCCTTGGGCAGAAGGGGCAGGCCGCCGAGTCCAGGTGGCGAACAAAGGTGCCAGTGGCCAGGATGCCATGCATGAGCTGCCACTGCAGGTCGCCTGTCTTCTTGGCAGCGGGTGCCTTATACAGCATGCGTCACGCTGGGGTCCCGGGCCGCACCAGGCGCCACCGCCATGTGGTGTCAGGGCAGCCGGCCAGCACCTGGGTGTGCCAGGTGCGTACTCCCCACATGTAGAGGCCCTCTCTCTCTGGGGCAGGGTGTCAAAAGGGCAGCCCATATTGCTGCTGGGGGGCACCGGGAGCCTGAGCAGCATGTTGGGCCGCTCGGCCAGCTTGCCGGGTACCGCTGGGATGATGGGCAGCAGTGGGAAGGCATTGTGTGCGGAGTCCGTGGCGGGGAGGGTCCGGCAAGCCTGGAGATGGACTTCCAGGGCGGTTGCTGGTTCCATCGGGAGGGCGCCCGTGACGGTCCGCAGAAGCCGGCCCGCGGTGAGGACAGAGCGCAGCACCAGCCGGGCAGCCAGGGCTTTGGGGGATAGCCACGCCAACTGAACAGGGTCCAGGAGGTGCTCCAGGTGGGTGGTGCACACTTCGATGAGGGCTGCCACGAGGCTGGCAGAGGCCAGGCTCGGCGTGACATGCTGCAGGGCCAGGTTGTAGACCAGGGGCTCCCGAAGCAGGTGCGGGAACCGCAGGTGTCTGGCCTGGGGGCAGAGATGGAAGGCCACCCTCCAGGCCCGTGCCATGCTGCAGTAGAACGGGGGAAGGACCGGCTGGCCAGGTCAATCAGGCCTTGGCCCCCTTCCCCGGTGGGCAGGTAGAGGGCAGCTCGGGGGAGCAAGAAAGAAACCTGCTGGGGAATGTTAATTATCCTACACTTTTGGATTACCAGCCGGCTGAAGTTCCCTTCAAGACTTACTTCAAGTAAGTACCACTAAATGCAAGTCAACCTATTGGCAACAACTGCACAGGCATTATTGGACTAATTCTCTCGCCTCCCTCTCAGAAATACTAGAAGTCTTCCCTGAGGATTTCAAAGCACTGTACAAGGAACAACTGAACCTTGACCCACACTGATCTCTATAGCTATGGACAGACATTACACATAAACTGGTTTAAGTGTTCAGAAATGGGTTTACACCTGTAACAGAACTGATGCTCAGTGCACATAAGCCAGTTTCAGAATGGCTGAGACTGGTTTGATACAAGTCTGATATACTACATTCAGACAGGTTTAACTGATTTGGCTCAAACCAGTTTATGCAATGTCTATGTCAGACCTCTTTCTGGTTTAAATTCAGACTACCCCAGCATCCCAGCATGCTTCCTGGGCTGAGCTGGGCAGGACTTCCTGCTCCACAGCAAGACTGAACCCTCCCCTCTGCTCCCTGGCTGAAGCTTTGGCAGAAACTTGCAGGCACAGCAGTGTCTGCCTGCTCCTCCCCTCCCCACTCTCTGCTAAGCAGGATTCCCCTTTCTCTCACAGACACCTACCAGCATTAGCTAGCAGACCACATGCTGGCTACAACTGAGCTGTGGCACATGGGACAAAAGCAGAATCAACAAAGGCAGAATCATAGAAGTAGGGTCGGAAGGGACCTTGTAGATCTTCAAGTCTCATCCCCTGCCTGGGCAGGAGGGAAACTGAGCTCAAGTGACCCCAGCCAGGTAGGCATCAAGCCACTTCTTAAAGACCCTCAGGGTAGGAGCCAGCACCACTTCTCTTGGAAGTTGGTTCCAGATCCTAGCCACCCTAACTGTGAAGTAGTTCCTACGAATGTCTAATCTAAACCTACTCTCCAACAACTTGTGGTTGTTATTCCTTGTTATCCCGGGGGGGGCAGTGCTAGGGGAAACAAGGTCTCCCCCAACCCCTTCCGGTCCCCCCTAGTGAGTTTATAGACAGTCACCAGGTCCCCCCTCAGCCTTCTCTTGTGAAGGCTGAACAGGTTCAGGTCCCATAGCCTCTCATTGTCTGCCCTCCTGTCCCCGGATCATGTTGGTGGCCCTCCTCTGGACCCTCTCAATGTTGTCCACATCCCTCTTGAAGTGGGGTGCCCAGAACCAGTGTCGCATAGAGGGGGAGGATCACCTCCTTGGACCTACTTGAGATGCACCTGTGGATGGCACAATAGGGTCCGGTTAGCTCTGCTGACTGTGACCTCGCACTGTCGGCCCACATTCAACTTGGAATCAATGATGACTCCAAGACCCCTTTCTGCCTCCGTGCTCTCAAGAAGAGAGTTTCCCATCTTATAAGTGTGCTGCTGGTTACTACAACCCAAGTGCAGCATCCTGCACTTGTCAGTATTGAAATGCATCCTGTTTTTGTTAGCCCACCCCTGCAACCTATCCAGGTCTTTCTGCAGTCTCTCTCTCCCTGCTAATGTGCTTACCTCACCCCAAATTTTGGTATCATCAGCAAATTTGAACAGGTTGCTTTTCATCACGTCGTCCAAATCACTGATAAAGAAATTGAACAGAACGAGCCCAAGGACCAAGCCCTAGGGGACTCCACTGCCCACTTCCCCCTAGGTTGAATATGACCTATCCACCATCACCCTCTGAGTATGACCCTTCAGCCAATTCACAATCCATCTGACTGTGTCACCCCTTGGACCCCGAGTATCGTCTCCTTAAGGAATGACCACTCATCTTGGGCACTGAGTTCCCCTGCCCTCGAGAACCCCAGGACCTCTCCCACCAATCTCCTCAACTCTTTGAAGCTGGCCCTCTTGAAGTCTAGGGCTACTGCTTTGCTGCAGACCCTTGTCACCCTGCGCTGGATGATGAATTCCAGCAAGCTATGATCACTATCACCCAGGTGGTCAAGGACCTGGAGCCCCCTTAGCAAATCATCGCCTGTGGTCAGGACTAGGTCCAACAGGGCATTCCCTCTTGTGGGACTGTGCACCTCATGGGTTAGGTGAAGGTCCTGTATTTTGGCCAGGAACCTCCTGGAATGATCCAACCTGGCTGACTGCTCCTCCCAGCAGATGTCCAGGTAATTTAGATCATCCATGACAACTACATCCTTTGCCTTAAGTGCCTCTGCAAGCTGTTCCCAGGTATCTGGTAATGTCCCTCTGTTTTCTTAATGGGGTGATAAACACTGAGTTGGGGTGGTAAACATGCCCTGCTGGGCCGTACAGGAGTGGGGAGGGAGGGGGAATCCCTCCCTAATCACAGCCTCCTGTCAGCCTGGCCACGCCCCCCTCAGCTCAGCCTGGTGGAAGGGAAGGGAGGGCTGCTCTAGTGCCCCCTGGCTTCTAGCCTGAGCCACTGCAGGCATGTGCCTGCATTTCTAGAATGTCTGTCTGGTTACAAAACTGATTTAGCCTAGCCAGGTTAGACTAACGTGCAAAGATTGAATCAATTCAGGCTCAGGCTTCTGAATGTCTGTCCTTAGCCTATGACACCCAATTTGCAATGCCTTGGTCTAATCACCAGCCCACGTTATAAAACACATTATAATTACAAGGCAGCTTTCTATTGCTAGTTTAAGCTTTGAGCAGGGATGAGATGAGAGTAGACAGAGGACAAAGCTACCATCACCATGAGTTTTCCTGAAAGGAGGAGAACGCAAGCCACCTCTGCTCCATCAATTTCAATTGCAAATGCTGTTATGTTGAGGGATCCCAGCACAAACAAGCGCCATGCTGACAGACCAGGGTTGTGACAGCTGCTGCCAGCGTTCTGCAGTTCAGCTTTGCAAAGCCAAGCACATCCAAAGGAAAAGAGCACTTGGTTTTTGTGACCTCTGCAAGAGGGACCAGAGAGGAATACAGCAAAGCCACTTGCCCCTGTCAGAAGCACTGCACAGCATCACTCCATTGGCATGCTACTCCTCTTAACCAGAAGGAAAGCTGCTGGAGAGGAGAGAGAAGTCCCCTTGTAAAGAAGAACTTTGGCAGATGAGAAGTGCAGCACTTTCTCTGAGATACACCACTGTGCTGAGATGGGAAGAGAGGCCTGTGCTCTCCAAAGTCTGATATTTGTTTCCCTTTGCCATTCTGTCCCTCTCTCACTAGCAATTTGCTGAGCCTCAATAATGAGCTTGAGCTGCTCCACTAAAATTGATGTGTTTTGACCTCCCTGGCTGGCCATCACTCATTACTTATACATTTATCGTCTGGAACCTGGTTTATGGCTCTTCAATCACAGCAATCTTAACCCAAATCCCTCCATGCAGGAGTGGCTACAGCTTTGTTTTTTATTTAATATCCTACAGCCATGCTGTATTTAATGTGCAAGGAAGTAATTGCCCAGAGAGGAACAAGGGGTTGGCTGCCACCATCTCTGTGAGGGGCTGCTCTCTGGAATACACTGCCTGAGTGAGTTTAGTGGTCACAGATGAAGGGCAGGTGTTTAAGAAGCTCCCCTGATGGCATTTTAATCAAATCCTCATGCCTAAGCTCTGGGCAGCAAGTCATTTTAAACTGGCTCTTGGCAGCCTGCCATGAGGGACCTTGTAATCATTCAGCAGTGCAGATTCAGAATTACAGTGGGGCCTTCCACTGGAGCAGCAGATCTGTGGAGCAAAGAGAAGCCAGGGCATGTTGTTCAAGGGGATCGCTGGTTGTGCCAGGAGGTGCTGAACTCTATCCCTGGTTATTCAGCTCACAATCACCTCTTGGCTAACCACATCACCCAGAGGGGCACAAAGCTTTCTGAGGCCCCAGGGGAAGAGGAAACCAAGCTCAACCAGCTCGCTGGAGAATACCTCAACAGAATCCCCAGTCATGGCATAAAATCAATTGAAAAAGGTGAAAGGTCCATGTAAGCCTTAGGGATCATCCGACTTCCCTAGTTAAGGTTCACCAGCTTAATCACTGTCAGTGCCGAAAAAGTGCTGTAGCTAACATCACAATGGGGGCATTGGGAGATGTTCATAGGATCATAGAAAAGTAGGACTGGAAGGGACCTCATGAGGTCATCTAGTCCAGTCCCCTGCTCAAGACAGAGTCGTCCTTCCAGCCAAGTGTCTGTCTAATCCACTCTCAAAATCTCTTGGTGTTGAAGATGAACAGAGGATAGAAGAGATGCACCTTATGCTGAGAACCAGGCTGGTTCCTGGTTGACCCCAAAGTGCTCCAGGCTACTACGGAGCATGCCATGCTATACAGCACCAAGTTCAGTTCACACTAGGGCCAGTGAATACGAATTATTAGCACTGCTTGCTCTTCTTCCAGAAATGTTGACCGTTTTGCTCCACTGTTGCCTGCTGGAATCTCCTACAAGGAAGGAGCAGTCTTAAATCATGCCCAGCCTGAGGCAGCAGAGAGAGGGCAGCTTGTAGCACAACCTCCCCCCCGCAGCATGGCCACAGGGGAAAGCAACTCAGCCCATTCACTCCTCAGCCACCTACTGCTTGGGGCAGACACGAACTCTAAGCTCAGCTCTGTCTGTAATGGGCAAAATCAAGAGAAAATAAGGAGAGAAGTAATGTCACAGGGAAGCAATTTCACCAAAAACAGGTCACCAGCTGTTTATTAAGGGGAAAAAAACTAGGCAAAACTCCCAGATTATGGCTTGAGAAAACAGAACTGCTATTCCAAGCTGAGGAGGCAGGGCTAGACCGATGGCAGCTTTCCATAGAGCACTGCTTTACTTGTAGGTGATGGTTTTGTCAAAGTCATCCATTGGGGCACCTGCCCCTTTCTCAGACCCTACCTCCAATTAGCAGACCTAGGCTGTTTAAGTACAATGTGCTCCCACTGCCTGATTTACATGTGATACCATCTCACACCATTACTTGCCATATTACAGCATATATCCAATCAGGCTGGCCACAGATCAACGTGTAGTCAGGCAACGTGGTGGCAAGGGGTTATACTGTGCTGGGTGTATAGGGCCCAGGGATTTAGCTTCTAGAGCTTGCAAGGCAGTTAAATCATAAAACTAGTGATCCAGATTACAAAGGAAAGGAGACAAATCTGTTAGGTGGGAAGTATCCCCCACCTGGATCCTGGGACCATGGTTTCTGACACAGAAGTGCCCAACACGAAACTGGGAGCCTCAAAGTCAAGGGGCACTGTGGAATGGTTTGGGTGGGCTGGTGCATACATTAAGTTATTTGCCACTTGGGGGACTGTCTCCAAACAGACAGCCAGCAAAAGTCAAGGCTTTTGATCTGCAGAACACGCTTAATCCTTGAATCAACAAACTTCACTTGACGGGGGATCAGGCACACTGAGACAGGGAAGCAGAGGGAGGAAAAGGAGCAGCCTGGGCTGATGCAGGAGGTGACAGTAGCGGTAGGCATTGCTTTGACAGGAGACACAACAAAAGGAACCTAGCAAGCCCCAGCAATCCACCAGTGACAGACAGGTGTGACAACAAGTACAGGTATCTGACTGGCATTCATGCGCTTTTAAGGTGATCAGGGCCAAGCTGGTGACAGACTGTGCAAACAAAATGCCTGAGCTCGACATATTCAGTCTGTGATGCAACATTCTTGTGCCCTGCTCCAAAGGCCATTTCTCTCACAGGCCATTCCTTGATGCCACTGGTCAGCTGTTCAACACCAGAAAGCACAGCACAGCCCCAGTCCATGCCAGCACTGACTCTGAGGTCTCTTGCCTCACATCTCTTGTGGCTCTATCAGGGACTTTACCTATGCAACTGCATGGCCTTCAGATTTGTGCCTCTATTACCACTATGCCACTGCTTCCCACCTTAGGTGGTGTTGGTTGAAAAGGAGCAAACAATTCTGTTACACTTGCACAGGGAGGATCAGATTCCTCCTCCTTCTCCTACCCCAGCAATGCTGGCTCTGCATAGCCAGTTGGAATAAAACATGAAGGTTAGTAACTGAAAACAACTAAACTAAGTAAACTAAGTCCCATATCCCCAATGACCAGGAAAGTACCATTTTTATAGGGTAATTCCTCAAAACAGACCTTTTCTCAGTGCCTGTAACATGCTCAGAGCCATGTAGGCAAGTCCCAAAAGGAAGCAGAGACCTAAATTCCCTGCTAGAGTAACTCCACTAACTTCTACCCTTAAATAAGAAGAGGAATAATAACCTGAGATAAGGGAGAATGATAGCCATGATATAAGCTGAACCTCTCCAGCTACGTTACTTTGCTGCAGCTGCATTTCAAACAAAGGAGTGACAAATAGTGGGCAGGCTGATTGTTAGACCGGTGGTGCTTCAGCCCTTCTAGGAAACAAATCGGCCCACTGCTTATCATCTCCCCTTCTGTGCTTGGCTTACTATGGACAGAAGAAACAGGAAGTAGGGCACAGGAAGATCAAAAGTCAGATGCTGGTAGACTTCATGTGCTATATATTGTCATATGCAGGTAAGTAGTTACTAAGCTGGACCTCAGGCCCTGATGCTCAAGAGGGCTTCTAGGAGTTGACGAAGATGTTTTTTGGAGGGGGAGAACTAAAGGTTTTTTTAATTTAGATGCACATCTGAAATAGAAGGCAGGCTTGGAAGCACTCTCAGACAGAAATATGTACTCATACCCTGACAGTAGATGCACCTGATGGTTTTAACAGGATATAATTTACAAACCCTTTCTGAACAAAGGCATAAGGAATCCAGCCTCCTGCCAGTCTTGTATATTAATATAGATCCTTCCATGTCATTTGTCTGGATGCAAAAGAAGCAGTTACCCCTAAAATCATCTTGATGGGCAGTGAAGTGTATCTGCTGCAATTGTATCTTGGCATAATATTCCCTTCATGCACTTAATGGCACCTTTTTGATGCCCAGGGAATTTGTATGAATTTGTTATCCATCATGGTGACATCCAGATAAACAAACCCTCCTACTACTACTACAATAAACAATGTGAGTCTATTTTAAAATTATGAATGGGATGGATAAAATTGATGGAAGTAAACTCTTCACACTTGGAAAGAAACCTTGCAATTAATCATCTCAATGCTTGGAAACAATGAGACTTTGTACTTAGGCAGTACCTTTAAACTGAAGGCTGTCAACATGCTAACAGACACTTTAATTACACCTCAAACCCCTGTGGTGGTGAGGAAGTGTTTTTATCATTGTTATACAAAGGGGGAGCCTTGAGGCAGAAAGGGGTTAAGAGACTTGCTCAAGGTCACACAGAGACAGTTGCAGAGGTAGGAATGGAACCCAGCAGTGCAGCTCATAACCCTTAATTTCAACCAGTGGTCAAAAGTGGACCAATGGACAAACAGCCAGCCTCATTTTTTCTGAAATACTAGGCACTGTCACTTACTAAGGAGTTACCAGGCTCCTTCCAAAATCCCAGCATCAGTAAGTGGCCATGAACTGAGAAGGCTCAGCACTTCCCTCCTGTGCACAGTGGGTTGCGCGCAACTATTTCTCTGGCACTAGAAACCCACCAAGTTCCACAGAAAGCTGCCTTGCCTGTGACCCCTTCCCATCCTTTTCTGTGCTCATCAGATTCCCAAGTACTGAGGAGATGGATAGAGAAAATACCAGCGATATACACAGATGCTTGACTTGCAAAGGCAAACCCCACTCCTCAATGAACAAATGCAAGAGCAGCCACTGGGCCAAGGGCAGCTGGCTAATTCTAATGGGGAGAGGGAAAACACTCAGAAGAGCTGACAAACATTGTACCATCACTCTTGGTCTTTACAGTAAACAGATGTAGGCTCCTCTAAGATTTCTAGTTGGCACTGCCTATCCAAAGTGCTATAACAGCAGGAAAGAAAAATAAATGCCTGTTTGGGCCAGCACACTACACCCTTTCCTGATAGACAGCCTTGGCTGTCTAAATCAACACCAAGTATCATGCCTGCCAACAAAACATACACTAAAGAAACTCCAATTAGTATAGGACTCAGAAGCTCAATCTACCAACCCCTGTGGGTCAATAAGAGCAATCCATTCAAATTAATGCTATAGCTACAGGTAAAGTACTACATCAAGCTTACAGGATTGCTACTGATTTTCAACACTGAGGCCAGGCTCCTTCTTAGAGACCAGGGCACCCTGGATACCCACGTTCATTCACAACACCTGTGACACACAGTAACAATCAAAGTCCCCTTGGCAAGAGCGACAGCAAATATTTTATAAGACTGATCCACCAGTAGGGAATCCCCTTCCACAGGTGGTAAAAATGACCAAAATGGGGTGGCTTCCCACATAAAACAAAGCAGAGCTACAGCCTTCCCCAAATAAGCAAACCTCTGTGGAAAGGAAAGGAAAGGAAAGGAAAGGAAAGGAAAGGAAAGGAAAGGAAAGGAAAGGAAAGGAAAGGAAAAAAGATGAGGTTTACCTAGACACCCCACATCTGGATTCATGCATACCCATTCTGATGCTATCGTGATCCTTTGGAATGAGTGGCACTAGATATGTGCCCACTGTTCCTATTTATAGATGGCAGGAAACAAATTAGGGAAAAAGATGAATTTGGTGGCCACATGCCACATTGACTGGCCTGATACCACCCCTCAGCAATAGTAGGAATCCTCTGTGCAGCTGCCTTTGTCCAACACGGGGTAACTGAGTAGGAAATGCTAGAGCAAATGCTTGGAGTCACTGTAAGGAAAGAAGAATGATATAGCTGTAGGCAAGCTATTGTTGTTCAACTGCCAGCTGGTCCTTGCTCTGACACTCACTGCAGCATGCTCAACCACTAGGGACAATTTATGAGGGCTGTTTACGGTATTCTTTCAAGACCTCTCCCAAAAGGGAAGGGGATGAGAGAAGGTAACAGGTGTATTTGGTCTATGTACTCATCAGTGAGATATTTTTAGCTCATTTAAGATCATTTAGTCTGGTACAAGAGTAAAATTATGAATGCTCTGCACTGTATTTTATTCCAGCCCACTGGTTAGGACTGCAATCTTTAGCTGGACTGATATAAGCCAGGTGTGCACCTGACAAGTCTCATACTTTGCACTTCTCTGGGGCCTTTCATTCAAGATAGCAGTGTACGTAAAGGTGCTGGGGCCCTAGCACCTATGTGCCTTGAATGAAGTAAGAGAAGGAATTCACTTGTCTCATAGCACTTATTAGTATGAAATCTTTATAAACAATGATGAATTCAGTCTCACAGCTCCCTTCCCTTCTTGGGTGACAGGCAATTTTACAGCTTCAGAAACTGAGGCACAGAACCCAATAACTAGATCCCATTTCACCAAACTGCTGATCTAGGGAAATTGTCAATAGAAGACAAGCAATCCTCAGACTGATCCAGAAACTGCACCAAGTTTCTGTTTTTAAACCACCATTTTTGTACCTTTACCTCCCTTTCGTGCCTCTTACATATAATAAATCTGAATTTACCAAGCAGAGTTATAGTGCTGTTATGTTAAATCATTACTAGCAACTCCCCACTACCACCATATACACAAGTGTTCACAGACAACTGATGGAAAAGAAAAACTGTACAAAACCTGGCAAATACTCCAGAAAAACGAACGAAAAATCTCCGGAAAACTACAAGAAGTGTCTCCTGTTTCACACACACACAACATGTAACCTACTGCATTACTGTAGTGTAACAAGGGAAATTTATGCAAACAAAGCCCATCAGAGATACTTTCTCCCCTCAGCAATGGTGTTCTGAGAAGGTCAAAGAGCTAATTACCCAAAAGGAGACATGTTCCAATTATCCCTCCAGGCAGGCCCTCAAAACAAACTGCCAAACTGATAGCACTGAAAAGGTAATATCATGCAGGGAGATATTGACAAAGCAGAACAGACACGTAGAAGAACATCAAGAGTAAATGGAGGACAGAGGGCTTGGCTTAGGTACAAAGATTAAGAGAGCATAAGATACACAGTATAATTGGCCAAGCAGCAATTAATTGGGGGAGGACAAACTAATCAACAACAGGTATATGAGGTGCCTCCAGGACTGATTTTTTAATCTTTCTACAAGATACCAGATGCTCAGCTGTGATTGAGGAATGTGGACCAGAACTCACTAGAGACACAAGTTAGGGAAATGCAAAGATGACAATCTAAATGTTTATCAGGAGCTCAGACACTATGGTGATGGAAACCATGGTAATCCCAAAACAGATAGGTAGATAACAGTGAGAATCTTCCACTATATAGCATAATATTGACACAGAATTGAAATTTAAAAGATTGTGCCCTGTCCCCTCAATTCTTATATGTGAAGGATTCAAAATGTGCAAAGTGGCATCCAAGATACCAAAAACTAAGGTCTATGCTTTGCTTTAAATTCTCCCACAGTATAAAACAATGTGCCCTGTGTGATGCTTCCCAGGAGTAGATGGAGACTTCAAGAATCAACAGCACTGAAATTTAATTGCAGTTGTTATGAATTTGCCTATCCGGTGCAGCTGAGGTGCACAAGGCAAAGCTATTCTCAGACTCTCTCTCTGGTACGAAAACAGAAGTCGCTTTATAATAATGGCATCTCATTGGTGCAGCGTGACGATACTATTTATATAGCTGGCTTGTCATGTTCAGTCACTTTCCTGGTTTAAATACTTACATTGTGATTTTCTCTCCGTTCTGAGCCTTGCAGGGTCAATTAGACTTTAGGCAGACAAAGCCATATTCTTTCTGCTCTGCTCCACATTGCCAGCCTAGGAAATCCTCCAGATTTGAGATGTGACTTTTTTCAGTGTCTCTTTGTGGGGCTGATGTCTGGAGCAGGCTGACAGCAGGACTGTCAATTAATGATGTTGAAACATTCAGCTTGGCAAAAGGGGTACTTGTCTTAGCAGGATACATCTCCTGCAGAACGGAAGCTCGACTTCTGCTCTCAACTGACTGGACTGCTGCTTACAGAGGTTTTGCCCTGCTATAACCTCCTCCACATCAGTGACATTACTGCAGCTTTACACCCACGTGACGGTAGAGTCCAAGCCCACAGTTTAAGTGAGGTCATGAGGAAGGAAAAGCAGGATTCAGTAACTAGTGTGTGCATGACATATAGCTAGAGCTGAACGAATAGGCTGCTAACAAAGGGGCTTTAGATCTGCTCACGCAATTCTACCACACTTAGTAGGGCTGGAGCTTCTAGTGGGATTGCCTATTGTCTCAGGCCTTGACATTGCTGAGTGTGGGCAGAGGTGGATCTTGCTGCCACCAGCTTTCAACACCTTGCATGTCAAATATAGACTCCTCCAAATTCCTTTGTGCACAGGGCCTATCGGTATCAGTGGGAACCACACTATAGCATCTAGGGCCAGATCAGTGCACTGTATCTATATCAAACTGCCTGAGCACAAAGGGATGAAGTGGATGGCTACCTACTGTGCTGTTCATTCCTTCCAAGGCTTCGCTTTTGCCACATTCCACAATTGTCAGAGTCAGCTTAGCCTCTGGAGGCATAAGCACAGGCTCCTTCGAGTCAAGTGAGTTCTGTGAGCATCTACCTATACATCCATGGGCAGGATTTGGGCCCTTGGGATCTACTAGGTATGGTATATCAGGCTCTGAACATAATTCTCATGCCAGAGCTTTGCCCTAAGCCAAGTACTTGCACATCTGCCAGGATTCTGCTAATTTCCTAATGCTGATCTTCTATACAGCACCTTGTACTTTCACTGTACTCTACCAGCATTACACAAATAGCATAATTCCTGGAAAGACAGAGTTGCATCAGTCCCATTGTATGGAACCATCATCTACAGCTGAGATAAGGGCTCAGTTATGCCTCACTAAAGCATAACCCCACACTGGTGATCCAATGTGTGCATGAAAAGCATGTCCTTTGCTTAATCCATTAGAGTAGGTGGCCTCATCTGTTTTTTGGGATGCTGGACACTGAGTGGGAAGGGCAAGACTGCAGACTCATCTCCTACCCATTTGTTGGTTGTCTGGAACCTCCAAGAGGACTAGGATACAGAGAGCACTGAAAGAAACATACAGGACTGATTATACCAGGATGCTGGAAGAAGGGAAATGCAGACTCTCTCAGGGCTTTGTGAGCCTAGAGAAGGAGTGGGCATGACTAATTTGGAGAAGAAAACAGCATGCCAGTGAAAAGCTGACCTAGAACTCGGGAATCCTAGGATCCTATCCCAGGGCTAGACGCTTCTCAGATACCGCCCCACAGCAGCTTGATACTTGTGCCCAGGCCACAAAGCCAACTGTTCAAAAGTGGGGCAGCACCCCAGATAATTTCAAAAGCAATTGGCGTGCCAGTAAACAAGGAATATCTACAGCCTATCTGCCACTCACCTGGATGCTAATTTTTCATTAAACAAACTGGTATGCTAAAGTTGTTCTCAGATCATTTTATACACATGGAAACTGAGCCACAAAGAAGGTAAATGATTCCCTTCTAGTTGCACAGTGAGACGGGGCAGACCCTTGAATAGAGCCCAAGAGCCCTAACCCACTGAAATACATATCTGGAGCCATGTCAGAAAGAAGGCCTGATGCAGAGGGCACTAGGCATGTGAACTGTGCTCATCTGAGAGGCCTAGATGGCCCAGAAGAGAGCTGGGGCTCCAAAATCAGTTTACGGCAACTCCCACAAATTCTCCAGCAGTATAAATGTACCTCTCCTTATACAGAGCAGCCACTTGAAGCCAAGCAAATGGGAGAATTCAATAAAACTGCCAAAAAAATCTTAACTGTAGGGTTTGGATTTGGAACCTGGATTTGGGTGCAACACCCATGCAGGAGAACATGTCTGACAGAAGTCATGAAACACAGAGATAGCATTTTGACCTAAATGTGAAGGGAAAACCATTCATAAATGCCCTAGTCCTTCAGCAGTGATCATGCCAGCAACATACCAGAACTCTCAGCTGGCAAAATTGGACAGGATGATGGGGTGAAATGAAAGGGCTCCTATTTCCAACTTCTTCACAATGAAATAAAGCAGCCTAGGTAAGAAGGAAAGAATGAGCCCCATGGGAGCACAGAGCCAGGCTGCTACTGTGAGGTCAGCCAAAATGCAGTGATCCGGCTGGTCAGTAGTTCCACGAAGGTGAGACGTCTCGATTTACCGTTACAATGTTGAGGATGACCATCTCTCTCAAGGATGTTATTTCAGGACCATTTCCCATCCTTCAGCACCAGAGGGAGCAAAGAAGGCTCCACCAACAAACCAGGTTTGTTATACCCCAGCACAGACACTGCTCCCTCTCTTCTGCCTAGGCTTCCCAGTCAAGACTTGAGCTATTGGAGATGGGCCCAAGTCACAGAACTCTGATCCCTTTTCCAAGGAGCTGGGGAACTGGAACATGGGTTTTGGCCCAGGTCCATCTATAGCCAACCCAGTTAAAAATGCTGGTGCACAGAGGACAGGGGTGAGAACCATCAGCAAAGCACAGAAAATGGCTGTAAGGAGAGGGAAAGTGACTAGTTCTGGTATGTACCAATCAGGTGAGTTTATAAATACCAAGAAAAAAAGATTTTGTTCGAGACAGGAGATGAAGCAACCAGCTGAAGGCAAACAGGAAATGTTTATCTGTGATATGAAGGGAAACTTTTACTAACCTGACCTATTTGTTCATTCGTTCTGGTATCCAAACACCTTGGCTTGAGGTTTGTTTTTTGGTAACCTACAGAATAAGTACCCATAAGTTCAACCATTCACAGCCTGCAACCCTTTTCACTGGGAAAGGGGAGGTGATCTCTGTCTTCCTTTCAAAACATGTTAAGGTAATCTATACTACCAGCCTCATACTCCAGGTCTTCAGCAGCATCCAGGGAAGACTACTTCCCCTCGTGAAATCATTCATCAGGTACATTTTGTGGTAGTTTTTCTTCTTCCCTCTTCCCTCAAGCACTAGTGTGGCTTACAGCTGAAAGCATGACACCAAACAAGATGGACCAATGCACTGAAGAAATACAACATTCTCTGCCTAGGAACAGACATTGCGTTTGTCCCTAGATAAGTTGTGCCTGTATTTATCCCAGAACTGAAGTAGTCCAGGATTGACATGTATCCCTGTTGAGCAGGGTTTAGTGAACAGCTGAATGAATTGCTGTTTTTCTGCCACTGATTCAATGATGCAATCCTGGGATACCATTCAGACACACTTTGTGATATCCCAGAATAAACTGTAAGTACTTATCCCATTAACTTTTTTCACTTTTTTCCTGGGACAATGAATACAGACATCTAAATGGCTGCACTTTCTCCTAGGATAAAACAGTTTATCTTGGGACAAATGTGATGTCTGTTTGTAACCTCTGTTCTTAAGTGTTCATCTGATGAGTCAAACTCATATGCTCAGAGTCTCTCTCATTGCCAAGGTGGGGCTCAAAAGGCATTTTCCCCCAGGTCAGTATAGCAGAAACACGGGGGCGGGGGGGGGGGTCTCTTCTCCTTCCTCAGAATTATCAACCAGGCATCAACTACTAGAATCACCTGGGCCAGTCCCATCCAGCCAGTCCCCTACCACTGCCACACCCCCAGGCGCTGGTGTCTCCTCAGATCCATCCCAGAGGACACCAAACAGGCAGCTTGATACTTGAGACCTTGGTGTCATTGCAGATAGTTCTCTAAAAACACTGACTCAATGTACTGATAGTTCTCTAAATGTGCATATCATTCTCCAAAAACATCAGTTCAATGTGTAGCGGCAACCAAAAAAAACCAATGAAAATGCTGGGCATCATTAAGAAAGGAACTGAAAATAAAACTGAAAATAAAACAGAAAACACCATCACGCCACTATACAAATCCATCTGCACGCACATCTTGAATACCATGTGCAGCTCTAATCTTCACATCTCAAAAAAGAATATAGCAGAATTAGAAAAGGTACCAAGAAGGGCAAGCGGGAGAGACTAAAGAAGTAGGACTTTTCAGTTTGGAAAGCAGAAGTAGGGACGGGGGGCAAGGTGGTTTAATAGAGGTCTAATAAAATCATGAAGGGTATGAACAAAGTGAACACAGCAGTCTTATTCACCAAGTACTGTAGCAGAAAGCCCTCTTTTCCTCTTGCCTGCATTTGCTCTCCCCTCTTTGGATATGTTTCTCTTTTTCTACTTTTTCTTCCTTCTTCTCTCTTTCACTTTAAGATAAGGAATTGTGTTTGAAAATCTGTATGTGTGCATTTTGTACCTCCCCTTGTATTTTGGTATTTTTATCTGTTTGTGCGCCATAGCATTTGTAGCTTATATTTTATACTACTCCTTACCTTTCAACTGAATGTTTTTAGTTTCATAAGTAAGTTATACTTATGTTAACAAGGGCAGGAATCAAACTGCCCTTCCTTATATCAGGCTGGCCCCTGAAAGAGGGAGTGAATCAGTGATTGAATGTGTAACACTAGCAGCAGACAGCATTTAATGCCTGGGACACTGCAGATCAAACAAAGGAAGAACTCAATAGAAGACGATGTAACAACCAGGAAATCTCTAAACCTCACTGATCAAGGGCTAGAAGCCCTGGCCTGAGTCAATCAAAGCTGGGGACCAACTTTCAGGCTGAATATCTCCAAATTGACTGCTCCCAGAGCCCTATTCAAAATTCATCAATGGACTCCCAAACCAGCACGTACATGCGGATGACCCCTGGGGCTGACAGATGCTGTCCAGTAGCCACCGAGGGCGGGGGAGTCCCACGAGGCTCAATGACCCCTGGATTGTGCAAACCTGAAAACTGGGGAGTCACCAAAGTCTGCCAAGGACAGATAAAAGGCAGTGAAAAGTGACCCTCAGTGGCGCCCTCTTGATCTCC
>JAGPOW010002138.1:262600-291754 GCA_030014935.1 Caiman crocodilus | reverse complement strand
TTCTGGAGGATAACGCCACGCTGAAAGAAGCCTTGACTGGCCGTCGACAGCAGACTCCAGCGCTTGTAGGATAGGTATACCTGACTGTGTAGCTTGCTACTCTGTGTGTGTGTGCATGTGTGTGCATCTGTGGGGACCAGCCCCAAGTATTATGCTCTAACTCATTACAGTGTTTCAATCCGCCTAATAAACCAGAATTTTAAGGATCCCGAGTTGAACATTTGTAGCCAACAGTCCCAAAATACCAGAACTAAATTAGTAGGAGACAGGTTGAAAACAAACAAGAGATAGTATTTTTTTAAAGCAGTGCATAGTTAACTTGTGGAACTCACTGCCATAGGCATCTGTAAAGGCAGATAGTAAAGCCATGTTCAAAAAAAGAGCCAGACAATATCATGGATATAGACACTAAACACAACAGTCAAAGATGTATTCTCTGGCATCTCTAAACCAATGATGGCAGACGCCGGGGGTGGGGTAACGAACGATAGATCGCTCTAGATATGCCCAATTCAATGTTCTCCCTCTAAAGTAGGGATGGGGAAAATATGGCCTGCGGGCCAGATGCAGCCTGCCAAGGGACTTTATCTGGCGTCCGACAGGACCCTTGGCCCAGCCGGCCCAAGCGTGGGGGGCAGCATAGGCCGCGGTGTGTGCAGCTAGTTTCACCACCCCCAGGCATGCAGTGGGGCTGGGATGATGCAGTGGCCAGATTTGGCTTCCTGGCAGCAGTGGCTTCTTCCAGCTGTCACCGTCACCAGACCCAGCCCTGCTGCCCAGGCACCCTGGCTGATCCCCCCCCCCCCCCACACACACACACACCGCCAGGGGCTCTAGACAAAGCGGGTCTCCATGGAGCCTGGCCTAGGACCCGCACGGGCAACATGCATTCAGCCAGGGGGATGGGATGGAGCTATAGGCAGGTGGGTAATGGCATCTGGGAGCAGGGAAGGCAGGCAGGACCAGGATCACAGGGTAGTGACAGCGCAGGGCTGGAGCCTGGGGTACAGCCACAATCATATGTCCCTGTGAGCTCATTTGTCCCTGTAACTGGCACCAGTTCTGCAGGCGAGGTGTGCCAGGAGCAGACTGCAGCTCTGCCCCAGGCCCCAGTCCCACACTGACACCATCCCATGATCCTGGCCCCACATGCCTACTAGATGCCGCTCCCCACCCGCCCACCTGCAGCCTCATCCCATCTGCCCAGCCGAGTTCCTGTGTCTCTCCATGGAGACCCCAGGATCACTAGGAGGTGACAGCACAGGGCCAGACCCGAGACAGAGCCACGAGGGGAGTTTTGGTGAGCTGTTGTGGGCTGTGGGTGGGGAGTGCTGACCCAGCCTGTGGCAACTCACTAAGACTCCCTAAGTGGCCCTCCAGCCCAAATAATTGCCCAGCCTGCTCTAAAATATCCACTTTTGCCACTGTCAAAGACAGGATAGACTGGGCTACATAGACCATTGGTCTGCTGTTCTTATGTCATTACTTCCATAAAATGGGGCTGCTCCACATGGAGGTTGTAGATTGTAGAAGAGGAGAATGAAGAAGAGGCAGAAGTATAGACACCCGGTAAAAGTGAAACTAAGTGCTGGATGTGCCAGACATGGACTATTAAGATAATCATCCAATTTAGAAAGCAGAGAAGAAACAAAGGCCTAAGGGGGAGGCCTCGTGGAAAATTCACAGGATATTAACTTTATTCTACCCATCTCTGAGTAATGATATCTCTTTAGCTGATACGTGCTCTTGAGAAACAGGTGGCAGTGCTCTAGGGCACAGGTACGGAGATCTCTGGGGCACAGTAATTGGATCCAATCAGAACAAGTGCTCCCCCTCCACAGAGAGTACTCATTCTTCAGATGCACCCTTTTACTGCTGCACAGGGACTCTGTGAGGCTTAATTAGCTAATGGCTGCAAAGTGCTTTGAGAGCACTGGACGCAAGACAATACAGAAGCATGAACTGACTTATTTGAGGTAATTAAATCCCTGCAGAAAGGCAAGGCAGGCACAGTCCCACTCAGCTACAAGTAAAACTGCAGACAACTGGAAACCTTTGGAAAAGAAAAAGCTCCAGCTCTGCCAAAGGGAAGGACACCACTAGCTCCTAAACAGAAACACATCTAGCAAAGCAAAGACTTAAAAGTACCCAGTTTCTTACCGTGGCATACAATGATCTGACATAATGAAAAATAAAAGTCAGGTTAGGATTCAGAGGCTCTCCAACAGTCACCGCATTCCCCCTTCCTTAGGCATCCACAAAAGCAACACTGCAATCTGGACAGACAAGCTGGACACGGAAAATGTACCCATGCCACCAAGGAAGCTCACGCCACCCCTCCCCTCTAGGCACCAGGAATATATCCACATCAGGGAAGGATGGCTGTTTTGCAATTAAAGGCATGCCTTTTCCATTCCCCTCTGAAGTCAGGCATCTAAGATCCATACAATCGAATCTCATGAAAGGCTCAGTTAAAAACATAAGAGTATCCCAGGCCACATCAGCCTGTATTATGCTAAAGAACCAAAAACAATTCATAAAGAAGCACAAAGCCACCACAAGCTGTATGGTCAGCTGGATGCTGAAAGGGAATCACCACAAGCCCATACACTTGAGCCTAAAAAATAACAGCTATTGACAGACCTGATGAGACTATTTTCTGGCAGTAATAGCAGAGACAAACAGTTGAAACAACAGACACTGGTACCAATA
The DNA here is from genome assembly GCA_030014935.1 of Caiman crocodilus. Taxonomy (NCBI): domain Eukaryota; kingdom Metazoa; phylum Chordata; order Crocodylia; family Alligatoridae; genus Caiman; species Caiman crocodilus. The sequence continues at coordinate 289,042 of JAGPOW010002138.1, read as the reverse complement.
ATGTCTTAGCAGTCTAGACCATATCTGGCATTGATCTGTTGATCCTACAACACTTACACACACACACACACACACACACACACACACACACACAGAGCGCAGGCATTTTCAAAGCAGTCTTTTGAAAGCACAGATGCACTTCCAAGCCAAGCTACCTGTGAGGAGCCTTGTTGCTGATATGTATCTATCTGTGTCCCTCTTCCACAGGACAGGGTAACAGGAAGGAGACAGAATTTTCCCCTTGGCAGGTGCTGGCACCCTACAGACGCTCGTTACTGTAGATTTGCTGGGGGAGGCGTGACTCACGGGGGTCCATCCTAGGGGGGGAGCAACCAAGAAAAGAGTGGGATAGTCAGACCGAGAGAAAGAATCCACAGCGCAGCCAAGCCCATGGAGAAGGTTTCAGTGGGAGCTTCATACAGAGAGATTTTTAAAGTATGTTTTGCTTAATAAAGCCCCAAGAGGTAACTCGCTGAGCTTTTAGTTGCACAAGGTCTGCATGGATCCAGGTAGGTCCTACCCCAGCTTACAATCAAATTTTCAGGGAGTTCAGGAGGGGCAGTGAAGTGAATATAAATTCCAAAACCAAAACCCAAAGGCTCTTTGCAGGTACTGCCAAAATATTTGTGTTGAACCTTGAACATTCTGCCCTGGAGCCTTTAGAAACTCTTTAGGATTAGAAGACTGGTTCCAGACATTTCCCCCCCCGCCTCCACAAATAAATATGCTTCTGAGCTTTTTTTCATAATTCATCTCCTCTCTCCAACGTAATGAACCTTGGCTTCGAGCGCCATTAAACCCCACTACATAATTACCCTCTTTGTAACACACCCAGTGGCTAGTCTCACAGGAAAAGTTATTCAAATCATCTTTATCACTAGCTGCGTTATTTCCATACCAATCAAACCACTGTCAGGCTTCATCAAAATAGACACCAAGCAGCAAGGTTTTTCCACCTGTTCTTCTTGTAACTTCTTGGAGGGGGGGGGCTGGAGATGGTTTGAGGTTACTCCCTGAATCAGAATGAGCCATTGTATGGCCAGCCATTGCTTTCTACTTGATATAAGGCAGATATCTCTCTCCCACCAAAACCTTCCAGCTGGATATTTATGACTTTGATGACATTGTCACTGGTACCCGGAAGTCTCCTCCCATGACCAGCCGTCGCCTCACCTCCTGAGTCATTGCTCTTTAGCTGCTTGCTCTGTATAAAGAAATCACCTTTTTTCAATAATTCAAATGGCAGAGATGGGAAGTACAATGTGTGACCCATATATTAGCATTACCTATGATCAGTCAGAACCACCAAGGCTGTGAAAAGCTGAATGGATGAATGGAAGAACATGATCCTTTCAGTTGCATTTGCAGAAAGATGACAGTGCAGTAGCAACTAACAGTAAATAGCAGGAATATCTCAGACCATATCTGGATTACAGTAATATTGAGAGGCCCTAACTAAGACCAAGACACATTGTGCTAGGTACTGTGCAGACATGTTGAGACAAAGTCTCTTTCCTACTCTAAAACTGTTTGTGGGAAGAGAAATAGAAGTATCATGATGAAGTGCTTTGGCCAAGGTCACAGAGTAGGTCAGCGGCAGAGGTGGACAAAGAACCCAAGGGCATTTGATTAGGAATCGTGCAACTTTCCACAAAACTACCTGTTGACCAACTGCCCTGAATTTAAATAAATGTGAAGGGTGATGAAGAGGAAAGGGATTTAAATGCAATGGTAGAAGTAAAACAGCCTGTACCCTTGGAGTTTATCCAAGTTCCCATGAATCTACAAGCTGCAAAATCTTTGGGATGAGGCTCTTCTCTTCCATCTCTGCACAGCACCTAAAACAGAGCTGACACTGAATCCACTGATGCTATTACTGCATCAATGATGAGCAGACTGCCACCTTGGGTTATGATCTGCCAGCAAAGATTTATCACATCAGTGTGAATAATAATTTACTAGAACATTCACAGTTTCTCTCTCTCCATCACACAAACATCTGACCCAAAATGTTCGTAGCAGCCAGGAAAGGAAGGGGAGGAAAAAAAAGACACCTCTCCAGCAAACACTGTTAGTCATTTGATATTCCATCACTTTTCATTGTATCACATTCCTGTTATGCCACATTACATCAGGTTATCACACCACAGGATGTAATCCAACACTGATGCATGAGGGAACCTAATGCAACGAGACACATCAATGGCTCGCTGAGAATGGGCTTTATTTCTTGGTTTCTGGTCCACTACTCACCATCGTTCTGGGCAGGAAGCTAAATTTGTTTGATGCTGTGGGGAAATAGCAGTACATAAAAATACCCTTGCTCTGAGCAAATCCACTGGCTGTGCCAATAAGAGTCAGGTAGTTGGACATCTCTCTATAAATAATATTGGCTGCCCCCAGTGTTCCTGCCAGGTCCCATTGTCCCTGGAGCCAGAGATATGGGAATAAGAGGATGCCAGAAATGGATCGTTGCCTCTTAAACAATTTCAGAAGGCAGCTGATTGAGGTGGAAGAAAAAAAAAGCAATATTTACAATGTTCACTAGTCCTTGCTCTGCAGAAGGGCTGGGAGAGCGATGACTGCAGGGTTGCCATCAGGCAAGTGGACAGAAGGACAGAACCCTAGCCTCATGCGATACACTGAGGGACTAAGCAGGGCAGGGTACATCATCCCTGACACTCAGCACACACCAAACCAAGGGCCTTGAGGGAAGGCTGACTGAAGGCTGCCAGCCACACTATGAAGTTCACCCTTTCCATCAAGCTGTTGTTTCTGGGCGTTCTGAGGGGTGAAAAGTAGCTGCAACCCAGTGATCACCTAACATCTCCCACTGCCCCTCCATGCAGCTCAACCGGCACTTCCAATAAGGGATGCCACAGTATAGACAAGGTGCTGGCACATTTAAGAACCAAGTCTAGACCTGATGATCCTAAAAGCACCAGTAGCATAAGTGTTTGTTGCACTCAGAAGAGGAGCTTCGAGCTAGAGGTAGATCCTTCTGCAAAGCTATTACAGTGGGCTATTCCCATTAACTATCTTTACTAACTGGTTTGTACAGTAGTGACCCTTCTATGTCAGGTACTAAAACACTCAAGGGATGCTTTAAAGCATGAGGACAGACAAACACAGGCAAACAGGATCTGGATTCTCCACAGGCAACAGAAAAGGGAGTTTTGGAACAACTTCAGTGGAAGTAGTAGAAAGCAGGAGCTGCTGACATTTTTCAGCCCAGACGACTGTATGGAAGAAGGGACAGAGCAGATAATGCAAAAATCTGACAGGCAAGCTGGGAGAACAAAGACTGATGGAGGTCAGACAAAGACTGACATGGGATGAGAAGTTCCTCAGTGTTTTTTACACTTGCAGTTTCTCCTCCCAGTTTGTTTTCCCCACAGCTCAAGCCTTCTCCTCTACTGGAAGAAGTTAAACCTGACAGTACTGGGGCACTGGCCTCTAAAAATCATTCTGGCATGTGGATTTGGTCTCCCATTAGCCCACTGCTAACAGCGTCACAAAGGAATTTATGATGGGCTGGCATAGTTATTATGTCACAGTGATGTGACTTTCATGCACATGGCATGGGACAAAAGGAAACGAGGTCATGGGATGAGCCTCCACCAATTCTTCCCCTGGGAGCACGTTTGACAATAGTTTCATATTCCTAAGGGCTCTCATCCTGCTGAAGAGAAGATCTCTCCCCCCTGCACTAATACCCTGCAACTTCAAATGTTGATTTAAGCTTCTCCTGACCATCAGTAAAACAAAACCACACAGGCCTGTTCAGTTTACACGAAACAGAAGAAATCAAAGGGATGGTCCCTTTGTTGCTGGTGTGGGAGAAGGGATGTTAGCAGGTCTTTATTTTAAATAACCCGATGATCCTGAGCCTTCTCAGACACTGCCAAGACCTCCTGACTCAAGCACAGATTCACTGCGCTTTCAACACCTGACAGATTGCAATAGGCATTTCCTGCTTTATCTAACCTGGCCATGAAAACGCCTGGGAAATACCCAGCACTTTGCCTGGGATTAAGTACACAGCTCTGATTAAAATCAGCAGGAGTCCCTCTGTGTGTGATCTGCCATTTGCTGTCCTGAAGTTTTAAGCCCCTGCATGTTAACCTTTCTCTCTCTCTACCCCACTATTTCCTCACACAGATGCCTCCTCTGTGAGGATTCTGTGAAAGAATCTTTCTCCAGAGTCAGATGCTTGCATTTCTTCCTATGAAGAGGAGGAAATGTATTTTCTTTACAAAGATGCTGGTCTGAAGCCAACTTACTGGACCAGCTTGCCTTTTAGCTGAGGGACCCTTTGCATTTAACCAATCCCCATGTCTTTATTATATGCCCTCCCTCCCAACAAATAGCAGAGGGGAAACCACTGTCTCTCAACCCACCCTCAAATAAACCATGTCTAAAAACTGCCAGTTTGTTGAGCAGACTTGGCTGGCAGATGCTCCAGATGGCATTTCTTCTGGTTTAGCTATTTATAGACCACCAAACGCCAAAGTGCCATCTTCTTGGCACCTTCCTTTCCTGGCACATGTTCCCTGGTGGAAATCTTACAGGAAGATGATCCATTTCAGGGATCTCCAGGAAGATGTGCAGTGCCAGCTCTTGCTCGGAGGAGCAGAGAAAGGTGAAAAGGAACAGAGCGGAAATGATTATTCTGAGAAGCCAAATAAAGCAAGAGAGGGAATAAGAGACTAGGAGATGGAGGGGGCAGGAGGGAAATCAACAAGCAAAGGAAAGTGAAAAGAGCAGGGACATGGGCACAGGGACATGGCAGAGAGAGAAGGGAAACTGAAGGAGAGAAATGAGAAGAGCAGATGCGAATAGACAGAGCAGTGAGATGGTGGAAAGCAAGCTCAAAAGCTGAAGTAGAGAAGGTATGCTAAAATGACCATTAACCAGGAGAAAGAGGCCATATGTGTTGAGCCAAGTGCCAGCTTTACACATCCATTTTATTTGGCCCAGGAAGGATTTCTAGTGTCCAAGGACTGCTGCACATTTTAGGGGAGGTTTTTGCTTGGGCTTTTTCACAGCTGTGCTGTAAAAGCTTCATTTCCTCCCAAATTAATTTAATCAGAATGCTGACTTGGGACTTAGAAAATAAGGGTCAGAATCCAACACTGTCTCCCACCCCTCAGATACCTCATCTCATCTGTCTGTCCACCTCCACCACCCCTCCCTTGAATACCACTGGGCCCTCTGAATGCTAGCAGAAAGTACACAAGCAAGTGAGCAAGTAATCTGAGATGCAAGATATGATATACTAATGCCACCTATTAATACGTGCTACAAAGAGTCCTCGAACAATCCACAACATTCAATTGGAGCTTCACCATTAGCATCAGTGGGGCAAAATCATGTGCTCTACCTATTGTGCATACATTGAAACAGGTTTAAAAAATACCACACAATAGATCCCAAACCTTTAACATCAAGGGCCAGCTTTGCCAGAGGCTTCCCTAACAGTGCCTGAGAAGTCTGCAGGCAAAATAAGCAATAGGGACAGAGTTCTGTGTGTTCTGATATGTCTTGTGGTTGTGATAAAAAGACATGAAAAACTGACCTTAAATGTTCAATGTTATGTGCTTGAAATGGCAGTACTGTCAATGCTCATTTGCAGTAACACCTTGTAACAGCAACTGCCCCTTCCCAGCCACACCTCCCTTGGGAACATTTTCTATAGCAGGTATTGTGATGACACTCCCTATAACAAAAACAGCCTCTTAAGAACCACATAGCACTAAACTATCAACATGTGGCTACCAACAAGTGTCAGTGGTAATTACACAGAGACAAGGATGGTGGAAATGAAACAGATGTTATTAATTCATTCAGCATCTTAAAGTCCTTAAGTGCTTTCATGAATCAGGGCCTAAATTGGCAGCTCTCCAAAACTAAAATACTTGCATATGGCTGTGGGTTAAATACACACACACACACACACACACACGGAGGGCCTTAAGAATTCATAGATTTCCCTAATATCTGTATTCAATATTTAGAGCAAGAAGTTTTGCTCTTAAAAACAAACTAGAGAACAGCACGGGTAGGAATTTTTTTGAGATACGTGCAATATCTATCCAATATAGTCCAAGCCACTCATCCATAACTGGGTGAAAAGGCTGCATCATGAAGTCTCCAGCTTCTGCTGTCATCAACTCTCCTGGACCCAAGCAGATTTAAATAAAAAGAGCACATTAGATGTCTAACTCCTCAAGTTGCAAAGGAAAGAAATATGTGAAATTGAGCGGTGGTGCCACCTCCCCTCTCCCAAAGGCTGGTCTGACTTACTTGCTGAGATGGTGGCTTCCGTCTGGACAGGAGGAGTGGAAGGAAGGAAAGGTGGGTATCCCACAAAGAAGGAGCGCAGGGAGCGCTCAGACAGTAGGGGCGAGCGCTGAGCGGGGATGTTCTCACAGCTTCCCACACTGTTGTGAATCTTTAAGTTCAGAGGCTTGTTCTTTTTCTTTGCTCTGAGAGAAAGAGAAAAGAAGAGAAAAATGAAGATCAGGAAAGGAAATAGGATACATTTTCTCAGGTATTAACAGACCAGCAAGGAAGAATATTAGAGCACTTGGCATCACTCTCAGGGAAAAAGTAACTGCCCACTAGAATAAAATACAAGCTTAGGAAGATTTTGCCCTTAACCCTGCTAAGGAATGGGCCAAAACCAACCAACACCAGACCGCACCCAAACCTCAAGAACTTCTGAAATCTAAACCCAGAGCCAGCTCCAGAGTCTGCAGTTAGCCCCTCATCTTTTAAACTGAACTGATCCAGAGCCCAGATCCAAGCTAAGAGGGAATCCAGAGGCACATCCAAGTTCTGAGGCAAAGGACAGTAGCAGAAATGTTTCTAACATGGTATGAGATCTTTGGGTGGAAGGTAACATGTAAGTGCAAATGAATGGGTGCCATCAGTTTGTTGCATGCTCAGCAGGAAGCTAACAAAAAGCAGAGCTCTGCCTCCTGCCCAAACCCTGTGCATTTGGTTCACAGACCCAAAACGAACTGTTATGTGTTAACACTGTATAGTAGCATAAAACTTTAGCAACCTAAAAGAAAGGATGCCACCAACCTCCTGCAGGAGTTACACCAAACACCACCCTGAACAGTCTCTACTCAGGATGATAAATAGTTAGCATATCACAGCTACACTGAAGCCTTACCAGCAGTCATATTCATTAAATCAATTGATCACTTGAGATTTGGAAGCAAACAAATTAGTTAGGTACCTACAGGGACCTGTCAGAAGTGGAAATATTTTAATCTCACAAGTTTGTTCCTCCTAGGCTAGGGCAATGCCTCCACCTGGCTGCCTCTTTTGTTCCTAGAGCTTTGGAGGGCACAGACCAGCCACCGTTACCCAGCCTCCACAATGTGTGCACACCCACATTTCTGGAAGCTTCACATAGCTCCGTTCAGCTGATACGCTGTCGCAACATTAAGTGCACTCTGTGAAGGCACCAGCTACTGAATGCATTACAGGGTGAAGCAACCAAATACCATAGTAAGCACCTAAAATAGATAACATCTGTTATGACACAAAGCCAGATTCTGAGCTGAAATAAGTTGGTATAGCTCTATGGATGACACTGAAGTTATAGACAGACATTTTGGCTAGGGACAGAAGTTGACACACAAACCAGATAAGTGATCAGAAACTGGTTTAAACCCGTAAAAGAACATAAGTGCAGTGCACATAAACCAGTTTCAAAATGGCTGAAACTAGTTTAAGATAAACCTGGTTGAATATAGTATCAGACTTAACTGATTTAGGTCAAACTGGTTTATGAAACTTCTGTCCCAGACCCCTTCCTGAGTCAAGTTAAATCAGAGTCCCCCAGCATCCCAGCATGCTTTTCAGCCCTGGGCTGGGCTGGGATGAGTTGTATGCTCGCCGTCCACCAAGTACAGAGCTGCTCTGCCCTACCCTGGTAAACTTAGTGCTGGCTGTAACTCTGGATTACAAATCCCAGAGACACCTGGAAGCATGAAGAAAAAGTGATGAGAAACCTTGTGGAGTCCTGCTGCTCTGATGCTGGACTGCAAATCGCAGAGGCCTCGGGGACAGCAGGAGAAGTAAATGAATATACCTCCCAGGCTATGTCTATAGTTTTTAGTTTATAGTTTTTCAGACAAAGAACTATTCTTGTGCAAACTTTTATAAATTCAGTGCTGCTACTCCTCCCCTCCCCCTGCCCAGGCAGAGCAGGACTCCAGGGCCCCTCTGCTCCAGCAGGGAGGGGGGAAGCCTTGGAGGGCATCCCTCTTCCTTCTCGTTTGGCAGTGGCTGGCAGCCATGCTCTAGCACCCCCTGGCTTCTGGCTTGAGTCACTGTAGGCATGTGATTTCATTTCCTGAATGAGACGCAAGCGTCTGTTCCTTTGCTAATCAGTTCAATCTGCACAGTTTAAACTAACCTGCAAAGACTGAATCAATTCAGCCTCGGGCTTTTTGACTGTCTGTATTTAGCCCCTGGCTGAAATTCATCTCTGTGCAGAGAAGGCAGGAAAAGGACTGGGCATCATTTTAGAACTAATTTCAGAGCTCAGGTGGGACTTATGCAGAGCTAGATATCTGCAAAAAACATTCTTTATTCGCAAGCTTTCGGGCACACTTACTCTTCCTCAGGCATAGACTGTTCTAACTTTAATCTGAGCCTAATTTACACAAAATGAACTTTTCCAGCCAGGAGAACTTACAACACCTTCAGCTCTCCTGTGCAGTATAAACTTTCATTTCTATGTAGGAGAACTTCCATTTCTACCATTTCTAGTTGAAATCTTACAATCCTTGCATTCTCCTGTGCCTGAGGAAAGGTTAGTGTGCCTGAAAGCTTGCAAATAAATAATTTTTTTTGCAGATACCTAGATGGTCTAATAACAGATATCACCTCTGCCATGAGTTCTGACTCCGCCCCCCCAGGTAAATTTAAGGTAGCATACCCCACTTTCACCAATTAGCAAACTACCTCACCCTTACCACAGCACACAGGCAGTTATCACCAAGTACTTGCTATATTGTAAATTCACACCCTTGCAGTAATGTGCTCACACAGCCATGCCATACAAGAGTAGGGAGAAGGTGTATCACTGCCTACTGTTGCAGGCCAGGTGCCATAGCTGGCAGAGTCAACACAGGGCACTGCAGCATGCTCCTCCCCCTCACCCCACTCCTCTGAGCTCCCTGATTACAACCTTTTCTTTTCTTATCATGAACACAATGTTCCCACTGAGGCAACTTCCATTAATGCAGCCCAGGTCCCTTTCATTAATACCAGAGATTTGGAACGGGAGGTTTCTTGGTGTTTTTCCTTTCCTTTCTGGCAGAGAGCAGGTGGTAAAATAGCCCTTGATCTTATCAGTAAACATTCCCAGAGCCTGGAGGGCCTCCCAGGGCTATCACTCAGCTTCCCGGCACTGATACTCAGAAACCGCTGGAGATATTTTTCTCACAATTTATGAGGTTAGCATCGACTCTTGGTTGAATTACAGCCTTTCATTCAATCAGGTGCATTTGATTTCTGGTTATATTGTTATAACTCTAATTAGTTCAAAACAATGCGGGAATGGAGAGGGAATGAAATGAATCACATTAACTCTATGATGGCTGACACTAGAGCCAGACCTACCGGCCCTTGGAGCCCTGGCACAAAGTGAAGCCCCAGTTCCTGCACTGTGCTCCTGCCCATCAGACGCATCACGAGACTGGCCAGAGCCTCACTGTGTTTGCTCAGTGAAGGTAAGAGAGGGCATGATCCTGGCCACTACCCACCCCATCTCCAGACTGACCCTAGTATCAAGATTGAATGCTTGAGGGATTTCGGATTTCTGTCCTTAACTGTATCATCCAGACGTAATTTGCACCAGGCCAGCTGCCACTGAACAAGAGGTGCTGTGTCTAACTTGGGTCAGGCAGATGCCACTTCGGCTGTGCATATTTGCGTTGCAGGCGGGAAGCTTTGTGACAGTTCTTCTGTGTTTCAGCAGTTCCCCCCTCCCCACCCCTCTCTAAAGCTGTTAAATTCCCTACCTAGTTCAATGCCACAGACAGAGTCCATCCAACCCCCACCCCAGGCCAGGCACCGATGCCGCAGATTCTCCTTCTGCACTTTGGCAGACTCCTAAATGTGCCCTTAAATGTGGCTCAGGGACAGACAGATTTCCTATTCTCCCCCCAAACTGAACTACACAACACAAGTGCACCCTTTGGGGTCTAGCATGAGAGAAGCTTCAGCCTTCTTGTTCTTCCCAAACCTGTCAGCTCTCTGGAGAAGTTAAGCAAGAAATGATATACAAGTCACTCTTGTTATTTGACACACTGTCCTCTCGCAGCACCTGAAGTCAGCTTGGGCTCACAAAAGCGACATGTCTCTGATTTAGTCTGTAAATTCAAATCAGCTCTGCCTTCTGCCTGACTCTAGACTAACACAATCAACTACCTCTCTCTACCTTTTCACAGATGGCGTGAAAACCTAATCCAGGAAACTCTCCCTTGAAAACCAAATGCAGAAGCAGCCTCTTCAGAGGAACCTCAGAGAGACTCAGTCTTGCCCTCCAGAGATGTGCACACCTCCACAACTCACCATTTCGCATAGATGACATTGCCCGCACTACAGAAGCCTCGCTAGGGGAATGCAAAAAGAACCACCTGCCTCCCCCAGGTGAGGGCTACCATGGGAAATGCACTCATCTCATGGAAACTACTTCAGGGGGCTTCCCTACCCCTGCCCCTGGGAGCAGAACAAAGAGTGCAATTCAAAGGGAAGATTCTTGCGGGCGCTAACACAACAGCTGGAGACTAAGGAGCCTGGGGAGGAAGGTCATGAGCTCAGATCTGATCTGTAGCATCATCAGCTTAGTCTTCCCCAGGACAGAAGAGAGGGATTTCCTTAAACAGAAAAAGAGGATGGAGCATAAGCCAAAGGAAAGTCCTCAGTAATCTCTGCAAAGGCCACAGGCCAGGAAATTCAAAAAGGCTCTAGGAGTTTGCTACCTAGATCCCACTGCATTTCAATGAGATTTGGATGTTTAATTCCCTTCGGCCTCTCTGCAAACCCTGGCCACCGAGAATCCCCTGGCTCACTCCATAGCCCAGCCAAACCAGACAGCTTTCTAGGTGCTCCTGTTCAGCGCCCTCCTTTCCCAATGTGCCATGGTTTCACAACATGAGGAAGGTGGATATCCATGTTTTCTGGGTCTTCGTCAGCTACCCTGCCCACCACAGACACTCTCTGCTGGCTCCCTCAGCCACACAGTGAGCAGCCGTCATCAGCCTTAAATGACATCAAAATGGAGGCTTGCCTTCCACAGCCACTCCATCCTCGATGGGACAGCAGCTGCACAGGACTGTCCTGGGAACCCAAAGCTCTCGCTGCACTTCAGCACATGCAGCTCTTACCATAGCACAGTGCCCCCCTCTTGTGGTGAAAGACAGACCAGAGGGAGCCCAGGCACTGAATTCACTTGGGAACCATCTTCCCTACACTCAGCAGCTATTTCCCCACACAGCCCTAAACATTTGACCTGGGCAACAATTTGGCATGATGCAGGCTCTGGAATCATGACAGCCAGCTCCCTGGGGAGGTGCACGAGGCATGATGCCCAAGGGCTAGCACATGGGTGCACAAAAAATAGATTGGAGAAAGCGCTCCACTTCTGTCTCCACGAGTCAGTTCCTTACACCGTGCCCCTATCTTATCCCGTGCTTTTAGTGCTTTGCTGTATAGGTCCATGACTATGCAGAAAATCACTAAAGAAAGGGCTGAACTTTAAGCATACGCAGTCCTCACATCCTGTTCAGAGTATTCACTTAGTTGAACACAAAGATGATTTGAAACACATTCTTGGATTCCTTACCAAACTGGGGCTGGAGTGAGAGGTGACCACAATGGAGAAGGCAGACGCAGCACTGCCCTTCAGAGGGATGTAAGCATCGTTCTAGTGTTGTGATGAAACAGCTTTTCTGGGAAAGTGCAGCAGTAGATGTCTTATAAAGGCTTGCCCTGTCTCATTCCTCATCATGAGGCACTCCCTCCCTCCCTGTTGGACCACTAGGAGGAACTTGCCAAGACAGCCTTGAAGATGGCATGCTGTATTTAGCCAAGTAACTAACGACTAGTGCTAATAAAGTAATAAGGATGCAGCACATTCTTTATCCCACAGATAGTAAGCATTGTCTTTGTATTCCTCCCTGGTGGCTGATCACCCGAAGCAGGGTTCGACAAGAATCCGGCCTGTTGGCAGGTAGAAGGTAGGTGTTGGAGGGTGCACCCTGGGCTGCTTGCAGATAGGACTTCCTATGACAGCCTCATACTTAGTTTCTCACTGGCCAGTTTCCGGTGGGAGAATCTGGGCTACACACCGACTTTATGGAAATGGGAAAGTCCTTCCTAGCTTGCTCCTGTGGCCATATGGCTGAGGGCAAACGAAACTCAGGGGCATCCAAACCCCAAGCCTCTGGGCTTGGGCCCGCATATCAGATGCTTGCCAAAAGATTTGGAAGCATCTGAAGCCCCAGGCTGAATAGTTTCGGGGGGAGGACACTTGCTGATAGTACGACCACATATGGTTCTGGAATGAGTCACAGGGTTTGCGACTGATTTGGCTAATTTGACCTGGAGCATGACAAATTTTCCTTAGAAATAAAAGGAAGGGGGAAAAAGGGTGTTTGGAGGTGAGGTGGTTAATCTTATTCAGAATGCTGGACTCTTTCTGCTGCTTGTTGTAATTACAACAGCATGAGTGCAATGTGGTAATCCAATGGTCTGGCAAGTGGTGGGGCTGAGTCCTTCCAGGCTTTGCTGCAGGGAGGCTGAAGCCACAAGACAAGTTGTACCTGTCACTAGAAAACTAGCTGGATTTTCAGGAGTAAGAGGAGGCAAGCTGATAACCTTGAAATGTCTGGCATCCTGCCCTTGAGCTTCACTCTAGGCACTGTCATCTCCAGAGCATCTCCTGAGCTGAGACCTGGTGGGGCCTCAAGAAAAAGGACAAGGGAAGTCTATGGGACACACAGGTCATGTGTTGTAAAGCCAAGCATTTGCATAGGCTGGTAGATGGCACTGAGCAGCTGTGGAGGGGACAGTATGCTCCCACAGACCCTGCTTTCAACCTTGGTGTGAAAAACAATGCTATGCCAAGCTCTGGACAAACGCAATAATCAGAGGAAACCAGCAGGCAAAACTTCAAAGGGCAAAGGATAGTCCTTGATTCTCAAGTGCCACTGCGGATTGCACGAACGCAGTTGGAGAGTCTCAACACATTCCAGCTCTGGGAGACCTTTCTGCTCTATCTTAAACTTTCCTAATAGGCTTCTCCTCCCTCCCCACCCCTTGTTTCAAAGAAACAAATCAAAGTCCTTGAACTCAGTCTCACACTGCATCACCTTTCCCAGGCAGCTAACCCTATACTTTGCATTGGTGGAGAATAGTTCCATCGAAGTTCCTGTTTGCTCGAAGTGCCCTAACTTGCTGGTTAAAGGCCCTCCTGTTCCAACCGCGTCCTCATCAAGATTCTCTGCTGATGTGACTGAACCGTTAGACTGAACCAAAGTATCTTTAACAAGAGAGGAGCTGAGCCCCAGATCCAAATTCAAGAAGCTGGGCGAGACTGAAATCCAAATGCTAATCTCCCTCCCCCACATGATCCAAGGCAAAAATCTCAGTCTCGGCATCAGTGGGATTTGTATCACACGTCCAGCTTTAGGAGTCAGTTCCATCACTAATAACAACCAAGCACCTTCCATCGGCAACTGCCCAAGAGCTTTCCAAAGCTGTTACTTCCTAGCCCACTAAGTGGATACCTAGTCTTATCACTGTTCTTGTACAGAGATACAGGCCGAGGTGCAAGCAGGGAAAGTCTTCCCAAAATCACACCCGTGGTCAGTGGAAAAGCCAAGAATAGAAACGCTCTGACTCACAGCCCTGTGCTGCACTCACAACTGCATCCTTCTGCCCAACCACAGCACATCTCCGATAACCTGAAGTTCACGGACGTGATGTGGGCATCTGGACATGCCGACTGATGGGAAATGACTGTGCTGCAGCTCCACTAGCATTCTGCAGCCGTCTTTAGCATATGAAAATTAAAACCAACATCTCATGCGCTAATTGCTTCCTAGGACAGGAAAAGCTGCTGTTCATTCCAGCATCTCTGTGAAAACAACTTGCTACTAAGGGGGTCATTTTATTGGTTTGCACTATGCTTGGACTCATTAGCTGAAAGGACAATTGAATCAAACCAGGTCCTGCAGCATAACCTCACGTCTTGGGAGCAAGCAGGAGCAAAGAGCTGTGGCACTTAAGCTGTCCCTCAGTATGAACTGAGTCAGAGACACCAGTGTGCTGGTCATCTTCTCATGCCAAAAGTCAATCTATCTTTAGATAGCAGTCATGACCTTTCCAAGCTTATCCTGATCACAGGATGCTTCCCTTTTTTGACCATCTCCTTGGCGACACAGTTCAAGATGCATGAGACTCCCAACAATTCTGTCTTCTATGCAGACAAGCAGAAAACCGTGAGAGAAGAAAACAGCATTAGGAACTTAAAAACCTGATCCCATTATTGATATAGTTGTCTGTGAAACCAGGTGTAATTTCAAGGCAAGGCTAGAGATGAGAAGGCAGTTGGAATGCCAGAAACAGCAGGAAGTCTGAGGCTCTCTGAAGTGGTCAGACTGTATTTCCACTGGCAGGACCAAACCTCTTTACAAGAAGACAGTCCTTGAGGTGATTTTTATTACAAGAGGTTAGAGCAGGGGTAGGCAAAATGTGGCCCGCCAGGCCATTCTATCCAGCCTGTGGGGCCCCTAAAAATTTAGAAAATTAATATTGATCTGCCTCTGGCTGCCTGTCATGCAGCCCTTGATGACTTGCCAAAACTTAGTAATACAAACAAACAGTACTAAAAACAAAATAGCCCAGGGCAACAGCAAAACAGCCAGCCATACTACTTGCAGGAGATAAGGGGACCACCTACAGGTCCTGGCTATTCTTGTCCACACACCCTTGTGCCATATATGGCACAAGGGCCTTCTGCCCAAAATAATTGCTCGCCCCTGTGTTAGAGAAAGAAAGCTACAGAAGAAAGCTTCTCAATTTCTTAAAGAAGACAAAGAAGTGATTATTGCAACAGAGTTCACTGTCAAGCATAGCATCTCTTATAACCCTGAGCATGAATGGCAGCTTTTAAGCGAGATGCTACCAGGTGGAGTTGACATGATCAGAAGCTGCAGACTGGTAGCAAGGCCTGTACCTAACTTGGACCTTCTATAGCTCTATGACACGGCCCCTTGTTTCTACTCCTTCCCACTATTTTCCCTCCCTGACAGACACACCAGTATCTGGCCCATCACAGCACCACTCAGTACACATACTAAAAGAGAGGGTTTGTCTATGTTACGGTCTGTTGTCTACAATAACCGTGGTAGCAAGGGCCTCTAGTACTGATGCAGAGTACATCAGCAGAAAGACTTTTTCTGCTACCAGCATTACACTATCTCCTTACAGTAGCAGAAGCCACCTACTACTGGCAGAGCCATGGTCTCAGCAGGGCTTTTGCCAGCCAAGCTCTGTTGGCTATCGGATACAATCTTTTCATAGCTCTAACCAACTTTGCTCTGCCAGCAAAGCTTTGTAAGTATAGCTAAACCAGCGGTATCCCCATACAGGTTGTTTCTGTGGCACAGTCTGAGTATCACCCACATTTCAATGTCACATTCCCTCACTGACTGGCTGGTTTATATGGAAGAAATCGGGTTATTACAGCTCCCAGACAATGGAGTTACTCCCTTGACTCAGGTAGTAGAGATCTTTACCATGGACCTGATGGCCCTGAATTCAAACTCTTCTGATGCCCTATGCCTAAGGTCACTGCAAGAAACAGGCAAGTATGAACCGTGTCTCTGGAACCACATGAGCCTAGAGGCACTGCTGAGTGCACTCTACTTGCAACCAACTTCCTGCCCCGCCTCTGAGGTCATCCCAGACACAGCACCCAGCATCATCTCCTCAACATGCTCCTTGCAGGCTTCCAGCCTGATCGAGCTTCCTGCAGCACAGTGATTAGCCACTAATCTTATTTTTTTTCACCCATAAATCAGTTACAGACCAAATATTTACTGAGAGGATCATTTCCTAACCAAGCATGGCTGGTGACAGCTCTCATTATTAGGAAGGATGAGTGATTTTGGACAGAGGTTTGTTCCCTCCCTCCACTTGGTCCCGAAAAAAACCCTGAAATTTAAAAGGATGACTGATGAGCACCGACTGACATCACCCATCTGTCTTGTACCAAACAGATCCACGGCAGGGTGGCTGCAACTCATCTGAGAAATGGGAATGCAGAGAGAAAGTTGAGGAATGCTCCTCCCAAATTCTCTCTCTTTCCCTCTTCCCCCCTTCATAAAGCAAATAGACTGAGAGAGGGGAAGATGATGTCCTCAGCCTGAAAAGAGAAACTTTGAACAAAAGAGAGAAACCAGGAAAGGCTCAGGTGCAGGATGAGGCAGCAGGCAAAGCACATGCTGCGTTTCCAACTCTACTGAGGCAGTTAGTGTAACCCTCCTGGCTCCTTGTGCCCCCCCGTCAGCCCAGACTGACCCATCAGGTATGGGACTCAGCCAAGCCTGCAGGTCATCAGCTGTGATTTATGGTAGCTGAGAATCTGTCCCTGGACATCTGGTGCTGGGCACTATTTCTAGAGGCACCAAAGTGACTAGAGAGCCCAAGTCCCTTGGCTTTCACTGGGCCTCTGCCACTTCTACAGACTCTCAACCCTAATGGACTGGACACTGGAGTAAGACTCAGGCAATCTGGGCTCCATTCCCAGCTCCACAGCTGATGTTTGAGAGTCACTTCTGCTCTGTGCCCTCCTACCCGTGCCCCACCCTGTAACTCCTAGCTTGTCTTTTTAGACTCCAAGTTCTCTGAGGCAGAAATAATTTCTCATGTCTTCCCCTACGCTGAGTTAGGTCCTCCTATATGCTGCAATAATCCAACAAAAGGACAAGTCAGACACCATGGTGATGAGCAGAGTATGACTCGGGCTGATCACAGAACAAACTCTGTGATTCCGCTAAGGCATATAACACCGAGTTCAACAGATACTCCATAGCAAATAAAGAGAGCACTCAGTTGGCCATCAATATTAATTTGCTAATGCCTTCCTTGTTCTTCGCTGCCTTTTATTTTTGTCATTGATTTCAGTGGGACATAAGGACCGCAAGACTTTGTCTTAAACCTGTTAGGGCAATGAAGGACAGTCCACTTAAGGCAAGGAAGGAACAAGAAGGGTTTGGAGATGTGAAAGGTAGATTGTGCAGATGTGATGGTCCCACAGCAGTTCCTCTGTTCTGGGAAAGGGGCTACAGAATAGCCATCCTTCAGAGCACATTGCTCCCCCTCAGTCAGGGATGCAGGAACTAAAACTACCCTTGTTTCTACTGATGCTGCAAAACTCACAAAATAGCCCAGGGCCACAGCAAAACAGCCAGCCATACTACTTGCAGCAGATAAGGGGACTACCTACAGGTACTGGCTATTCTTGTCCACACATCCTTGTGCCATATATGACCATGGTTTGTGTCTTTCACTCCCTCCCCTTTTCTCCTTTTTGCCCATTTGTCCATGGAAGTGGAGCACAGGGGCTAGGGTCGACAATATACCTTAGAGCAATTCAAGAACCCAGCCTCTCAGCTCACATGCAGACACATGTATTGCAGCCCAAATTCCCAGCTAGGCCCTTGGCAGACAAGGTTCTTTGGGTAAATCTGATATCTTTTATTAGACCAACTCAAATAGTTGGAAAAATTCTTCTTTGCAAGCTTTCAGGCACAAACACCCTTTGCCAGGCTGAGGAAGCATCTGACCTTCCTCAGACGCTTCCTCATCCTGATGAAGGGTGATTGTGCCCAAAAGCTTGCTAAGAAGAGTTTTTCCAACTCTTTGAGTTGGCCTAATAAAAGATAACGGATTTACCCAAAGAACCTTGTCTGCCTATGTCCTTGGACCAACACAGCTATGACCTATATCCCTCAGACAGCCCTTCTATTTTCCTACTAGTGATGCTTGCAGCCACCTGGATGTAGTAAAACCTGGATTATTCTGCGCAAGACAGACAGCATGTGCAGCCAGAAGCCAATCTGTAGGTGCAAATGGATCTCTGGGTAGGCTTGCTATGTGTGATCACAGAGGCCATGGTGACTTGCTGTTAAAAGTGAGAACAGCATGGAAAACAGGCCATGTTGTGTTTGGCCTCCCCACAGCCAGAGGAAGAGCCTACTTGCCGTTTCCCTGTTCTCTTTTAAAACTCTCAAGTTCAACTTCTGTATCCTGACTGACCATGTTGCCAATGATGATGGGGGAGGGGAGGGGAGGAAAATCTGCAAGAACTTCAGGCCAAAACCCTTAATATGCATACCCTGGAGCTTTGATGCCTGGTTCTCACAAAGCAGTGAGGCTCATTAGAGGGCTTGGCGATTGGTTTGAGGGATGTAACACTTGATCCCTGCTGAGCACCCACCCGCAAGCACAAACTTTGAACTTTTGTCTCCATGCTTATGCACAAGCAGTCATACTAAGCCAGTCTCTTAATTTCTTCCTTATTCAACCAACAGATCAAATGAGTGAGGAAATGCTCCCCCAGCAGGGCTCACTCCTTGCTTCTTGCAACAGAGCCATAGTGCAGCCATCTAGCCTGGGATGGGATGGAAGAGTCATTTCACACACCTGGTGTGGTTTTTTTAGCCATAACAATGACAGTCACACCCCTGTGCAAGTGCATGGGGCCTCCACCTGCACCCCACATATCACTGACCCCCAAATATCAAACCACTGCATACAGTGATGAAGAGGAGGAATTGTTATTACTTATTTTAGAGAGAGGGCACTGAAAGAACAAAGTTGAAGTAATTTGACCTGGGTCATGCAACAAGTTGGGGAAGAAGATTATTAGGAACAGTAAGCATGGATTCATCAAGAGCAGGTCATAACTGACCAACCTAATTGTCTTATATGATGAAATGACTGGCTGTGTGGATGTGGGGAAACCAGCGGATGTTGTGTACCTTGATTTTAGCAAGGCTTTTGATATGGTCTTCCACAATATTCTCACGGGCAAACTGGCTGGATCATCAGGCTCAGGTCCAGTAAGGACAAGTGCAAAGTCCTGCACTTAGGATGGAACAATCTCACGCACCAGTTCAGTCTGGGGGCTGACTGGCTGGGCAGCAGCTCTGCAGGAAAGGACCTGGGGGTTACGGTGGACAATAAGATGAATATGAGCCTGCAGTGTGCTCTTGTTGCCAAGAAGGCTAACAGCATACTGGGCTGCACTGATAGCAAGTGTTGCCAGCAGGTCAAGGGAAGTGATTATTCCTGTCTATTCAGCACTGGTGAGGCCACACCTGTGTACAGGCCACCCTGTGTACAGGGAGTACTGTGTTTGGATTTGGGCCCCCACTACAGAAAGGGTGTGGACAAATTAGAAAGAGTCCAGCAGACAGTGACAAAAATTGTGAGGGAGCTGGGGGGACATTACTTCTGAGAAGCTGAGGGAACTGGGCTTATTTAGTCTAAAGAAGAGAAGACTGAGGGGGGGATTTAATAGCAGCCTTCGACTACCTGAAAGAGGGGTTCGAAAGAGGATGGATCTAGACTGTACTCAGTGGTGGCAGATGACAGAACAAGGAGTGATGGTCTCAAGTTGCAGCAAGGGAAGTTAAGGTTAGATATTAGGAAGACTTTTCTCACTAGGAGGGTAGAAAACACTGGAACAGCTTATCCAGAGAGGCTGTGGACTCTCCATTCTTGGAGGTTTCTAAGACCCAGCTAGACAAAGCCTTGGCTGCGGTGATCTAGTTGAGGATGGTCCTGCTTTGAGCAGGGGACTGGACTAGATGACCTCCTGAGGTCCCTTCCAACCCTCATTTTCTATGATTCTAAGTTTATGTCAGGGCACAAATGTCTCAGCACAAAAGACCTCAAAGCTGGCAACTAGTGGCTGGAGGATGTCTTCAAAAGGTAGAGGCCGCATCGTATGTGAGCTGCACCACCCCAGGATCTATGATGCCTCATGCTTCATGACCCAGCTCCTTTAGTCCCTTTGTTCTCTTGAGTTGGGGAGGGAGTGGTCTACTTCAGCCCTCTGCAAAGCACAGCACATTCACTCCCCTTCAAGTCAGCCCCACCAGCTACATCATAGGAGGGTGCTGCCATGACTCTGCCCCTGGGATTTATGGCAGGCAGCACTGAATGTGTACCCACCTAGACAAAAGATAAGATATGAGCAGATCCAACACAGCCATGACAGTTGGTGATAGAAATGGGCCCTCCCTCTCCCCACCTTGCCTGCATAGACACTTTCATAGCTACAATCATGCTCTCCATTGTTTAGAGTCTAAGCAATGTCCCTCTGTCCTAAGGTCAGCGTTGGGGAGCACAGAAAGCAACTATGGGCATTCATACTTTGTTATGCAATCTGTAAAGTCAAACAGTGACCAAATATAACACAAGTCAGATCACTTCCTTGTGGACCATTTGCTACAGAAACTGGAGAGCTGATGGGCTGCCAGGCTCAGTGTGCCTTTGATCTTTCTTCCCAGGTCAAGATAAAATTAACAGTTCAAAGAGACCACAGATGGTTTAAACACCGAGACATTTTCAAAACAGTTTGCTTTTTTTTAAAACATTTATAGGTGGGGAGGGGATGGTTCCCTTCATTTTGATCAGTTTGCACAGAGAAACTAGACTGATAAGTTTTATTTTGGTGGAGATTCAGTATTACATGCCATTTCTCTGGCACTGGTGGACAAACTATGGGTGTGATTCACAGGACTGCCTGGGAGTGTCAGCATTCAAATATCAGTAAAATATATGGCCAAGATTTCAAAAGCTGAAAAATAATTTCAGGTGCCTGGCTGATTCTCAGACACTTATACTTGCCCAGGGATGGGACCAGAAGCTGAACAAGGCATCATCCTTAGGAGAACCTGGAAGGAAACCAGAGGACAATTTCATGGGTTCCACTATACCAGGGGCCAGCAACACCTGGCATGCACATTGAGCATGGCACGCAAGGCCATTTTGCTCAGTGCACCACTGCCAGCCCGGGCTCTAAGCACCTGCTGCCAGCCACAGAGCCCAGGCTGCTCCCAGCAGGGAGCTGGGAGGCTGCAAGCCCTGCTGCAAGCAGACAGGGCTCCTTGGGCCAGCTGCAACCAGAAGGCTGCAAACATCTGCTCCAGGCTCTGGCACGTCAGCACTCTGGCACCTTCCAAGGTAGACATTGTGGGTTTTTTGGCACTCTGGCCAAAAAACATTGCCTACCCCTGCACTACATGCTTGGGAATGGGGGCATTGTGCCAGCCAGAGAGGCAACAGGATGGCTTCTGAAGGAGTCACTGTGTGAAAAGGATCCCTGTGAAGCGGGGTGGGGAACAGCTCGACTCCTGTACCGGAGTCTTCTGTGGTTGGTTCAAGTATTCAAATAAGCCTTACAAAGCAGTCAGAAAAATGGTAGAAGAAGGTGAGTTTTCCACTGAGGCTGGTACCAAGAGCAATGAAAGTCTGCATGCCAAGTTTCTCTATCCCCCCCCGAAAATGAGCTACAGTTCCATGTCAAGAAGCAACAGGACTTTTTCCATCCTTCCCATGCAAATGCCTTTGCCCTTCTGAACTTGCTCTCATCAGGCTGACATGCAAGCTTGGGTGAGTATTGTTGGAATAAATTATGTACTGTAGGTAGGTGACAGATTGATAGAGGCAGACAGCCCTTACCAAAGGACACAGCAGGTGCAAATAAGAATCATCACACCAGGGAAAGAGAATCACCCCTTTCCAGAGGCTACCTGTTTTCCATAAATACAAAATCTCTGAGAGATGTACTGATGTCCCTTTCCAACCCCACAATGCCATCATTCTCTGCTCCTGTTGACACTAATCTCTGCTGTGCGCAGTGCAGCATAGCACAAGGATAGTTAACTAGGAGGCAGAAAGCAAACAGACAAGGCTAAGGCCAAATGGAGTTTCCTCATTAATTTTAGAAAATGAACAAAAGTTACTAGCAAGTCAGGAAGTGAAAGCGGTCTGAAAAGCTGGGGTCTATCCAATCTAATCCTGTAGCTGGTGCTGAAAATAGAAAGTCTGGGTGATTTTCTAGCCATCAACTGTATATAGGATCCAATAATGACATATGCAAACTGATCATTTGCATGTCGTTACAAGCACAGATTGAGGTCAAGTGCTACCACAATTTTCTTAGCAAGTAGCCCAATTCATCTGGATAAGTTTGTGTGCAGACTAATGTACCACTCAACATCAGAGAACAAGGATGTGACCCAAAATGAACAAATATGTCTGCTGATAGTTAGCAAGGTCTTATGACTGTTGAGGAAAATCAGATGCTACTTTATTTTAATGAATACAGGCCTCTGAAGAACCTGCAACCCAGACACCACAACGTGGAAAAGCAGAAAGTGAGAAACAAAATGAGGCATAAAGCACAAACACTTCAATTGCATTTTTTTCTACAGTACAAGCCAAATTAAATTCAAAAAGAAAACTTTGTATAGTTTGCAAGGAACTACCTTGCAAACCATACAAAATACATAGTTTTTAAGTCCATTGTTCTGGCAGGGGTGGCATTGGCAACTAAGCCAAAACTATTCATTTCTTTAAGATAGGATTTTTGACTTTTTGGCATCCCAGAAATAAATTAAAAGACTGGGCTGCACTGGGAGAGATGGATATAAACAGGGTGTTGACTGATCCTATGACTGACAGGCCAACTAACAATATTTTGAAAGTTATTTTGTTTCCCCATTACTTACTCGTCATTTCAGACAGCCATTAGGAAACTCCTGGGCCTGCTTGACTCAGCCAACTGCTCTGTAAAGGTCCATTAGTTGTTAAAGGTCCCCAAGGCACTGAATCAAACAGTCTAACTAACTAGCAGCTAAGCAACAGTAAAATTCAGCTACAGAACAAGCTGTGGCTGCTTGTTGCCCGTGGATGGCCACGTAAGGGCAGCTGCTCTTCCTTGAGCAGGTAACGTAATTTTGGTTTGTTCTTAAGAAAAACTGGGGCAATACATCCAAGAAGGATTTGCTCATTGCTAACACTGATCTTATGAAGCTGGGCCAGTTGTGGTTATGATAACAATGCAGGGCAATTTACTGGCCTTGAGGCAGGAATGAATGAGTGACATTCACTGGTTTCTGCTACCAGAGCCTTTCTGCCCCACATCTATGAAATTTATCTATGAAATCCATTTCTCTTGAGTTTTCAGGCTAATGTCTCAAAAATAACTGTGCTCCTGCACAAGGGACTAAGGGTCTCCTTACCTACACCTACCCCAACCATGTGAATCTGTGAATGGCGTGAAGACAGGGAGGAGGGCAAGGGATGAAAACATGTCACTCATGCAGCTCTGTGGAAGTCCCTTCCAGGACAACGTGTGCAGGCCATGGATCTGGGAATGAAAGGGGCTGGGCACATCTCCAGAGCATGGGACTTGATCCTGGAAAGTCATGGGTCTGAGAAGGAGGGCTGTAACACAGACCTGTGTGACACATTGGCCAAAAAGGCAAATGTTGGCTTTGCTTGTATGGACAGCCAAGGAACAGGGAGACAGTTTTCCCTCAACACAGCCCTGGTGAGATCAGTGCCAGGGCTGCACCTGAATGCACCATGGAAGGATGTTGAAAAATGGCATCTCAGAAGAAAGCAGGGGGCTGGATCCAATGATCTTCTGAAGTCCCTTCCAGCCTTGCAATCTATGAACGTCAGGCATAGCCAGAGCCTAAGCACAGGGAGACCAGTAAAGAGCAGTTGCCCCTGGGCTGCTATGCCCCATCTGACACAGAGGAGCAGGCACAGGCAAGGAACTCACAAAGCATGGTGTGCTCTAACCACACTGGTGCTAGCTCAGAGCTGGGACCCCTGTACAGGAATACCACATCAGAGTGATTCACGCCTCCCTCCTGTGACCACTACAACTATGAATTGCCCCTTGTACAGTTGGATTATAGTGTTCCAATTCTGCACTTGGGACTTGTTTGTGCTCCCTACACAGTGTAGCCAGCACTGGAGCTACAAAGTAGGTATCGCCTTCTCCTTCCCTCTCTGTACACATCAATTCCTGGAAATGGGACAACACAGCTTCCTTAGAACAGCTCTGGACATATGCATACGCAGACAAAGAGGCTAAGGGCAGTGTTGGGCACATGCTGCAACTTGAGCAAAAGTTGACCTTGCCCCTATCGTCCAGCTGAGAACGCAAAAGTTCCCATAACTTCATCAGCACTTTGCATCTCCAGTTATTTACACACCTTCTCCAGGCCTTGGGGAAAGAGTGGCCATGTCTGTGCTAGACCAGAAGTGTGTTATACCCACACCCCCTTACACCCTGCAAACCCAGAAGTAAATCAGTGAAGGAACCTCAGGATATCTCTTTGTGACCTATCTCTAGACTTCAGCTTCCTGTGTGCTTGAGAAGAGCCACTCTCTGCCCCTGAAATGGCTTCTGTGGTATAGTCCTGGATACAGAGCATGCATATGGGCATGGGTGGCTAAGGCAGACTCAGGAGCAGCCCTGTCAGGACTTGCCACTGCCACAATGCAGACATGCCACTGAGGTCAGGGGGAAGAATATTACAAGTTATCAGGCCAGAGTCTTGCATCCTTGCTATTCCCCCTGTCATCAGAGCTGTGGAGAGAAAATGCCAGCACACGATCCAACCTCTGCTCAGACTTCCATGTGTCTGAGATGATGCTCAATCGATTTGTGATGTTTTATAGTTTCCTCACCTCATTTTCCAATTCAATGTGACTCATCATTTAGCCGTCAAGAAAACTATTTGTATCACGGCCCATTTTCACAGCTTGTTAAGCAGAGCACTCAGCTCCCTTCTTGGCACACAGTCTTGGAGGCCTGAAGGGAAGTTGTATGCTCAGCACAGTCACAATGCGGGCCGTGACTGGCTTCCAAAGATCTGCAGCCAGCCTGCCATTCCACATCAGAGAAAAACCAGACTGAGTGATGTCTCTGCTAGGCCAACAAACAGGATTGCTGCTCAAATACAAGGCCCCAAGGAACAACATCTTCCCTTGAGGTATACCTTCTTAACAGTCTCTTTTCCAAAGTCTGCTCATGCTGCTCAGTACATTATGCATCAAGGAAGCTTTTTGTCCAGCCCTTTGACATTCCCCTTTCTCGCCCTCACAGTCCCTGTGTCTATTACAGGTAATCAGAGCCATGCTCTCTGAGGTCTGCATGACAAACAGCATGCATATACCAATGCAGACAGACCAGGTGGGTAAATGACACAGCTCATATGCACAAATATTAGCGTGCATAGGCCATCCATTCAAATGAGCAAATAAGGGATTTCACTAGTTAAGATGATGCATAGACTTCAGCCCCACTCATATTCAAGTTATTGAAGAAAGACCTACAGAAGGGGTCAGCAGCCTACGGCCTGCAGACCAGGAGTGCTTGGATCTGACCCACAGCAGCATGGAGGATCAGCAACACACAGGTCTTTCTGGTGAGTCCTCCTTCTCCACCCTGTGCTTTGCTGCCAATTCCCCTCCCCACACCTCCCCACTAACTCTCAGCATACTGCCCAGGGCACATGGTGGAAGCGGTAGCAGGATGTCTGAGAGCTGTGGATGGGGCATTGTGGAGGGGAGGCAGGAGCAATTGGCAGGCTGCAGCAGTGGCTGGGTCACAAGTGGCAGCCTGCCATACTAAGAGGTTGGTGACCCCCAATCTAGAGGGCTGGATCCACAGAAATGGGGGGGGGGCTGGATTCCTGGGTTTTGCTCCCACAAATGACTCAGCGCGTGTGCTGACACACAGCTCAGGCTGAGACTCCATGTCCCCATTTTACAGATAAGAGATGCGAGACTTCTCTCGTAAAGGAGTGCGGAGGCTTTGTAAATTAATATGAAGGCTGCTTTACAGGCGCCGGAAGAAAACACTCCTGTTCTCAAGGTGTTTGAACTGATTCTATTTGTTTGCCATTGCTACGTGTTTGCCATGCTCCGCAGCACCCTGGGGACGGGCTGCTCTACAACAGCAGCCCTTGCAGCCAGTTGTAGCTGTTACGTTCTCAAACAGGGCCGCGTCCTCTGAGGAGACACCAAGCTCTTGCATTACAAATGGCCTTCTCCTGTGGGATGAAACTTGTCCTTTTCTCCCCTCTTCATAATACCTTCTCCCCCAGTTTGAACAGGTTTTGTTCTCTTCAGTCCGGTCCCTGCTTAAGAAGCATAAATCACTCCGACTCACATATTTCTCCTTCTTCCCAGCCTCCTTCACCACACCTGGGGGCCCCCCCCCCCCCCCCCCCCCCCCACCCCACATAAACAAGTAATTAGTCAGATAGTGAAAACAAAGGGTAGGGTTGGCTGGGTGAGTGGGGT
>JAGPOW010002138.1:236829-262500 GCA_030014935.1 Caiman crocodilus | reverse complement strand
ATATTTCCCCATATTCCCCCCCACCTTCACCACCACTCCCCCCCCCCCCCCCCGGGAAAAGTCACTGAAATTTACAGTAGCTTTCTGAAGAATAAAGCACATTTTCTGTCTGCTGCTGCTTTTTAAGCCACTGCAGATTTCAAGAGCATTTACCTGACCATCCACTCAGCCATCCCATCATATAGAGCAGAATTGACAGTCTAAGAGTATGGCAATACCTCCCACATCATTTCCCAGGCCAGCAGAGGTTGAGGAGGTAGCACAGCTTGAGCCCTTCAGCCATGCAGTTATACCAACACTCTCGTGTGCCCCTCTTGCTGGCAGTGCAATGCAACGAGGGCAGGAAAGGACCTTGAGACTGGCCCCAGCACAGGTGGCCTCTGGCATACAGTCGACATTAGGGTTCTCCTATGCTGCTCTTACTGGTACCAGGAGCCGAATGGCCCCTGCTGGCTCCAGACTATCTTGATCACAGAAATGCTTTGGACTCATCTCTTCTGCAGACATGTCTCTACTTGAAGGATAACAGAGGAGCTCATATCCTCATGTGCTCCATGAAAACTAAAGACTCATAGTGATAGGCACTCTTTACCTGGAGCTGGAGGTAAGTGGGCCTTGCAGGGGCCCCTCTGGCAAGGCTGGGGGGTAACAGGTCCTGGCTGGGGGGCACCAGCAGGGCTGGGGGAGAGCTGGGAGCAGGCCTCAGCCCTGGCCCCAGCCAAGCAGTGGGGGAGCCAGCTCTGTGCTGCTTCTGTTGCAGCTGCCTGCTGTTGGAAACAGGGAGCTGTGGACTTGGGGCCCTGGTCCCATAGCCCTGGCAACTCGGGGCCCCTCCGGCAGGGCTGGGGGGCAAGGGGCACGAGGAATACCAGCGGGGCTGGGGGTGGGGCTTTGGGGGAAGTGAGAGGCACCAGCAGGGTTAGCAGGTGCTGCAGAGGGCGTTCAATTTTAATAATGGATTTGGGAGTTTATCAGAGTATTTACAATTTTTCATCAGAGAATTTCTGATTTTTTATTAGAGAAAAGCAGGATCCCTCATGATGAGCAAACGCTTTAGAGGGAGGGATGAATCTAAACAACTTAGGAGCCTATTACATCCCAGTGGAAGTCAAAGGGTTTTAGTTTCTTACTGGCCTGTATCACTTTATTCCAATACATCAAAGTCCCCTTTTTAATGTTCTCCATACAATTGTCTCTGGCCTTTCTCATCTGGGTGAAGGACAGAATGCAACATGCAACTTTTGGTACAGATATTATGTATATAGATAAATATATGGTAGAAGTGCACCGATACATTGGTTCGATATCAGATCAGCATCGATATAAAGAAAATTTTCTGTATTAGAAATCTGCCTGAAGCGGACGATAATTTGTTCGATAAATGCCCGTGTGTGCGTGCAGCTGCAGCACAGCACATAGGCAATGAGGAGCAGAGCCGACAGCTTGGAGACTTGCCTGCAGCTAGTAAGTCTGGTGTGGTAGAAGGGGAGGGAGAAAATTGGCTGTCGGTATCAGCCCCAAAAATGTCTATCTGCGCACACCTAATATATGGTCAAAATGTAAAATCACGGCTGAGCCACACCTTGCAAAGACAGTACTAATTCCATCTCAACTTTGGCTTATTCAATGCCTTAAGTTAAAGAGCTTTCTCTTTTAAGTCATTAAGGGAAGATAAGCATGCAAATTCCCCACGTAAGGATGGATATAAGGTGATACCGCTTAATAACTGAGGTCTCATCAGATTCTAGGAAACATGTTGGTTATTTCTTCTAGCTTATACCCCACAGCCAGAATGAGTCTCTAGTCACTTTTCAGGCCTTGTCTTCACTAGGAGAAAGGTGTTTCTTACCATCAAGCCAACTTGTAACAATTGATGCAAGATATACGATCTCTGGGCATCAGAATATATACCACTGTAAATTGCAGTGGGATCAGGAGTGGTGGTTATCCTAGGGCAGCCAGCAAAGGAGTTTGCAAGGACTGAAGAGAAAACAAGTGGCAGTTTCCACATGAGCTAAGCAGGTCAAACCCAACCCTAGTCATTATCTCAGCTTGCTAATGCATATGAGCACTACAAACTACCTTTGGTTTTCACTAGGTTTTACCCCATGGTAAGAAATGCACCTTTTCTCCTACTGAAGATATGCCCCAGGGCTTGTGCCAGTATCAGTAGAGTTGATTTCCTACAGTCCTGGAAAATAATGCAGTCATTTTCACCGCTAAATGGTGGTGGTGAAATACTAAATCTGATTCAATAGCATTTTACACACTTAATACAGGCAGCAACAAAGCCAAAATGGGTCAAATATTTGCATGGGGGGTTATAGGCAGGTTTATGTCTAGTTCAACCATTCTATCAAGAGAAATGTAAAAGGGAAATGCTGTTGACAACATTTCAACTGGAGTTTTGCAGAGGAGAACAGCAGTGTAATTAAAGTTTCCATGTCAATAAAGCGAAGTCATGGAACAATCAGCAAATATTTCCTGGAGGGCAGCCAATCTCAAACTCACTTTGGATAATTTCAGGCAAACAAGCCCTGGATAGCCCAGCAACAAATGGCAAAATTCAATACATGACACACACACTGCAAATTCTCAACGGAAAGCGGCTGTGTTAATGTTCACATTAAATAGCCCTTCAGACACCTTCTGAAACTAGCAAATCCTCAAGGACTTGGAAAAAAGAAAAAAGTCCCCACTGCTGATGGAAAAGCAGAGTCACCACAATGGAAAGCACAGGGAAGCTTTTAAACACCATTATGTCTGCATGAGGAGCTATTTAGCTCTGAATGATACCTTCCAGTGCAGAGCCATTACATTTTGAGGGCCATTTTTCTTCTATTCACAGCTGGACAACTGACTAAATGAGAATCTAACCTTTAACTCTAGGGAACCTAGTGGAATAGAGGAGAGGAAGAAGGCAGCTTGCAAACTACCAGTTATTTCTTGTTTATACATTTTTATTTTAATAGACCTTCATAATACCCCTCCTGGTAGCAACTGTATCCCCTTCCAAAAGCCAGCTGGTGAGCAGCGGTCTAAAAAGTAACCATAGACAGGGACAGTCCTCAGCAGGGAGGCATTTCCTGTCCTTTCCCTGATTTAGCTGCACTGTCAGATGCTGAACCCCAGTCCCAATTGAGCAGTCCCTGCTCCTGTTGAAATCAGTGGGGACATTGCCAATGCATTCAAGTAGGGACCAAGTGGCCTTCTACAGGCTGGTTTCACCATCCTTATGAAGTGAAAACCATCAGACTCCAAAAAACATATATAGCAGCATGACCCAAGAGACAGGTCTGTATCTAAATCAAATCACTACAATCTTAATAAGTCCAGGGAGGAAACAGGTATGTTCCAGTGCCCCAGAAACTCAGGGATCTTTCTTCCTTCGCAGGCTGGTAAGACAAAGGTCCCTGTAGTTCACTGAGTGAGAATGTATCAGAAGAGATCTGAGTCTGAGGATCCTGAGTATTGTCTATGGACCATAAAAAGACACCCACTGTTCTCGTAACAAATAGTTTGCCGCGTCTGCAGTGGCCAATATTTCACTTGCCTGACTGCTATGTAGAGAGCAATGTGCCTGCCTTGCTATGGCGCAGCAGCCTAGGAATGGCCCGTTATAGCAGTGCAGTCTGTAAAACAGCTTATGCAATGATGTCAGCAACACATTTCACGGCAGCAAATAGGAGACCCAAGTGGTTACACCAGACAGCAGACTGCACCAGTCTGCTTGAGAGCTGGTGGGCCAGAGAACACCGCAGGATCCATCTGCCTCCACGAAGAACCATCCCCGCCCTTGGCATTCATTACAACTGAGCCCTGACCCTTATGAATTTCAAGGGATGACATATATAAAGAAGAGTGGGGAAGAAAGACGCTGCATAAATCCATAATACTCTAAGTAGGCAAACATAAGAACATCCTTAAAGCAGTGCTATGTGCTCCTGTTGCCTTTGAATAAATGCACTGAACAGGTAGTTTGTTTGTTTGTTTTTTAACCTATCCTGACCCTGAACATTCACCTCTCTTTGCCTGTGGCAATGACATTCTGCCATATTTCAAATTTATGGACCTCAGTTTCCAAGAGAAAAGGGAGAAATGAACTTCTCCCCTTTGTCTGCAGACTGACATGTCACAGGAATGCCAAAAAGAATAATCCCAACAATTTGAAGTAATTCAACAAAAACTAGGCAAAAGCTGTCCATAAAAGTGGGGCATATTAAAACCCAAAACATCTCCAGAATAAACCACTGCCTTCAGATAAAAGTATCTTGCAAAGTAGGACAGAGCTAAGTCACTTAGTCAGTATGGCTCTCCCCAAAAAAACAGCTTTGGTATCTAATTTCAAATATGCTCTTCTGCATAATAGCCATGCAGGCAGTTCTAAATATTCTCTTTTGGAATATTAACTCATTTGTAAGGTATAACGAACTCTTACCGCCAAGCATACTGTTTATTGTTCCAAATAGCCCTATTACCTTGATGAAACTATACAGTCACAACGCTAAGGAGAGTTTGTCACACAGAAACTTCCTACTCCTCACTGAAGGCATTCTTAACCTGAGGGCTAGGTACAGACCGTCAAAAAGCCCGAGACTGAATTGACTCAATCTTTGCAGGCTAGTCTAAACCAGGGGTTTTCAACCTTTTTTAAATAAGTGTTCCCCCAGTAGCCAGACATGGAGCCGGGGAGGGGGTAGCACATAGCCGGATGAGAGAGTGGGGGGAAGAGGGGAGTGTACAACCAGATGCAGAGTGGCTGGTGGTGACTGCGGCCACTGTGTGCAAGCTTCTCCCCCCGCCTCCCATGTCCAGACAGCTGGGTGGCACCTGTGCAGCCCGCAGAGGTGCGCCACTACCTTTGTCTCCCCCTCTCCCCCCCAACCGCTCTTGGGAGTTGGTGGCACAGGGTTGCGGGTGGCAGTGCTCCATCCTTGCCTGTGCATGCGTACCCCCAGGGCCTTCCCAAGTACCCCCGGGGGTATGCATACCCCCGGTCTAAACTGCACAGATTAAACTGAAACAGAAGTGAACAGACATTTACCTTTGATTCAGGACAAGCAGCCACATGTCCGCAGCGACTCAAGCCACAAGCCCGGGGTGCCAGAGCAGGGCTCTCTGGCTGTGCGTTCACTTCCTCTTCCTGCTGCCCCTGAGGTCTCTGGGATTTGCAGTCCAGAATTACAGTGGCAGGACCCTGCACTTCCTCTTCCTGCTTCCAAGTACCTCTGGGATTTGTAGCGCACAGTTGCAGGCAGCAATAATTTTGAGCAGGGGAAGGGGTATTTAACTCCCCTCCCTGGCCCCAGCTGGGCTTGTCCTACACCCCACCCCATTGTCAGCTAGCTCTCATGGCTCCAGCTAGGAAACAGGGACAGGGCCAGACCTGCTCTCTGGAGTGGACAACACAACCCAGCCCAGGCCTGGAAAGCATGCTGGGATGCTGGGTGAACTATGATTTAACTTGAAGCAGAAAGGGGTCTGGGGCAGAAGTTTCATAAACCTGTTTGACCCAAGTCAGTTAAGTCTGATACTACATTCAACCAGGTTTATCTTAAACCAGTTTCAGCCATTTTGAAACACATTTATGTGCACTGAACTTCTGTTCTGTTATAGGTTTAAACCAGTTTCTGATCACTTAAACCAGTTTATGTGTAACTTCTGTCTCTAGCCAAGGAGTCTCAGTGAAGTAGAATGGGCTACACACACGAGTAAGAATAACAGAAACCTACTCAATATGCCCATATTTTTTTCTTGAGCACCAGAAGGCTGTATGGCCTTCTCACTACTCTTATGCCTGCTTACTACTGTAAATGGTACAAGTGGTTGTTTACTTCCAGTAGTTTCAATGAAGAAATAATAATCTTATGTAAAGGAAATTAATATTCAGAAACAGCAGCACAATAGGTAGCTTCTGAACTGCTGCCTCCTCAAAGATCATTCCTTCTGTGAGATTGATTGGGATTCTGAAATGAATCTCTTTGTAGTGGGATTCCCACTGTCCATTGCAATGGGCACCACAGCTCTCCTTCCTGCAGGCACTTTGCAGGGTATAAGCATTAACAGCATGTGCCCCCAGTGGCTGGAGGGACACAGCTGCACTGGCAGCAGTGGAAGCGCGGCGCTCCCGCAGATGCCACCATCACTGGCAGTGGTGGTGGGGAAGGGGATGGCAAGCACTGACCAAGGGTCAGCAACCACCCACAAGCACCGCTGCCAGCATCGGCAGCAGCCAGGAGGAACTGCTAACCACCTACAGATCCCACTGGCAGGGTGGTGAGTGGCAACTGCCCACAGGCGCCACCGACAGCGTCAGCGGCACCTTTTTGCAGGGGGTGCACCACCACGATCGGTTATGCACATGTGCCCATGTGCACTCCCTGTGAGTTGCCCTTGGATACAAGCAAAGAGGATTCGCACTCAAAGCAAAGACTGAAATATCCTTGCCTATATGCAGAGAGGTGAACAGGCATTCTGCCCCAAAGTGGCCTCTAGCCTGATTTATCTGATTGTGGTTGACATCAACCTGGTTAAGTAGTAGAACATGCTTTCAGACCCTTCTTGTTTTACTCATCAAAAATGGCAGCTCCCAACCTGCAGCATAAACTTTGACTTCCTGCAGTAACTCGTAATATATTGTATTATTACATTGCCTTGCATCTGAGGATCTTGAAGCACTTTTGCATACTGACCAAATCACATCACACTGCTTCTAACTGAGCCTCAAATGTCATAGATTTCATAGACATTAGGGGCTGGAAGGGACCTCAAGAGATTGAGTCCAGCCCCCTTGTCATAGGTAGGAAGTCAGCTGGGATCACGTGACCCCAGCAAGAAATAAATCCAGCTGTTTTTTGAAGGAATACAAAGTAGATGCTCACACCACCTCTGGGGGGAGTTTTCCAATATCCAGTCTAAATCGGCCTTCCTGGAGTTTATGAATGTTAGACCTTGTTATCCCTTGGGGAGCTCTAATGAACAGATGTTCTCCAAGGTCATGATGTACCCCTCTTATGAAGCTGTAGGCTGCCACCAAGTCCCCCCAAGCCTTCTCTTCTCCAGACTGAAGAGTCCCAAGTCCCTCAGCCTCTCCTCATATGGCCTTCCCTCCAGGCCTTGGATCATATGAGCGGCTCTCCTCTGGACTCTCTCAAGCTTCTCCACGTCCTTCCTGAAGTGGGGGGCCCAATACTGGACGCAGTACTCCAGCTGCAGTCTTACCAGGGCCGTGTAGAACTGGAAGATGACCTCCCTGGTTTTGCTTAGATGCATCAGTGGATGCACGCCAGAGTTTGGTTAGCTTTGCCAGCCGCTGCATCACGTTGGTGGCTCGTATTCATCTTGTGGTCAGTCAAGACCCCCAAGTTCCTTTTGGTCATGATGCTGGCAAACGTAACACTGTCGAGCCTGTAGGTATGCTGGGGGTTCTTCCCACCGAGGTGCTGCACCTGGTACTTCTCTGTATTAAAGGCCATCTGGTTTTGGTCAGTCCACCTTGAGAATGTGTCCAAGTCGGCCTGTATCCCGAGCCTGTCCTGTGGCATGAACGGCCCTCCCCCACAATTTGGTATCATCCACAAACTTGGCCAGTTCACTTCTGACTCCCAAATCTAGGTGGTTGATGGAAATGTTAAAGAGTACTGGCCCAAGTACCAAGCCCTGAGGGACTCCACTGGTAACACTGCGCCACACTGATTTGCTCCCTTCAACTAGTACTCTTTGGGTCCAACCCTGTAGATAGTTGCCTAACCATCAGACCATATGATGATCTAGGCTACAGTTCCCCAGCTTAAGCATGAGGACATCATGGGGAACTAGGTCAAAGGCCTCCTTGAAGTCCAGATAGATGACGTCCACATCATCTCCCTTGCCAGGGCATATGTTACCTGGTCATAGAAGGAGATGAGGTTGGTCAGGCAAGACCTGCCATTCACAAAGCCATGTTGGCTGGCATTCAGAAGCTTGCCTTCCATTAATCTGGCATTAATGGATTCCTTGACAATTTTTTACAGAATTTTTCCAGGGATGGACATCAGACTGATTGGTCCATAGTTTCTCGGCTCATCGCTCCTCTCTTTCTTGTAGATAGAGACCACATTGGCTCTTTTCCAGTCATCCGGGACCTCACCTGAGCACCACAATTTTTTAAACATCCCTGCCAAGGGGGGGAAGCAGTGATTTCTGCCAGCTCTTTCAAGACCCTCGGGTGCATTTCATCTGGGCCCATGAACTTGTGAATGTCCAGTTTCTCAAGGTGTTCCCTCACCTGATCAACATCAATTTTTGGCCAGTCACCCACTACCCCAACAACCAACTTAATTATACATAGGAACCTACCTAAATCGTGGTGAGACAGAGATTTTTGCAGGCCAATAGCAGCACATGGAGCCAATTTCACAGTCTTTTCATGATAGCCCTATATCTTACCACCGACTGGCTCAGAGGCCAACCACTCAGCTTCAGACTTCAGCACTGCTGCAGTATTACATCTGACTTTTTAAAAGATGGCACCAAAACCCTTTTGCTTTCCTGATAGGTGCCTTCACTGAGTCTGCATCCTTTGCTCAGCCTCTCAGTAGCTCTCTCTCAAACGACATTATCTTGCTGCAGGCATTGCCACACTTTTGTTGTATTCCTGTAAGCTTTTATTGGTATCTTTAGGCAATTCCATACAAAATTGTGGGAAGCACCATTTTTTGCAGTGTTTGCAAAAACCACTGGTTTTTTTTAAGTTTCTGCAAAAATTGTGAAACCATGATTTAAGTAGGTCCCTAATTAATTATATATCATGTTTATGTTATTGACAGGGTAGTAATAATGGATCCCCCTTCCATACATACAAGTCATATGCAAAACTTCTAGTAGTATAAGAGAGCCTTAGGAAGGGGGCAGAGCCTTTAGCTGTGCAGTCAGGGAGAACAGGGGAAAGCATCAAAAGAATAAATACAAGAAAGTTCAACTCCTGGCACTCTAGAACAACCACATGAGTCCACTGGTGCATGTCAAGCCCCGGTTACCAATTAGCCTCTGAAACTAAGCTTTCCATACCATTTCCCAGTAGGGGAAGACCGCTCAAGCACATATATACAATAATCCATTCACACCACTGGAACCTTCTCTCCTACCTGGGGCTGAATGCTGAACACCACCATATCTGCAAACACCACTTCTTTTACTGTTGCATAGTGTTTACTTCTGAATCATTTATGCTTTGCTGAATGCCTAGGAGCATGTTCAGATCTCCTTATTAAATAAAAGATTGAAATGTGGTAATGAAATCTCTTTGCCCTAAAGGAATTGGTTGTCACTTGCAAATTTTATTGTTATGATTTTTTAATATAAAAATTAAAGAGGTTATTTAATGGAGGGAAGAGATTCAGCTGCATAGCTGACTGATTCAAACTAGGTTTAAATTCACTGCTCTGCTCCTCTCCAATGCACTTTAATTTCAATAGAAGAGTTTCTTTTAAAGGAAGGGAAGAAAACACTCAGACATTTCAACTAGTTGTCTGCAACACATTAAAGATTGCTGCTGATCGAGGCCTTAAGAGCATGGCCTCGATCAGGATTCAGCCAGGAAGATTTATGGACTCTTGTGTACTCTAATTGCATAATACACTGTATTAAATCAAAGTAAGAGGGAAAATAGAGTGCTTCCTTGTTTAGGCTAGAAGACTGGGTTGCTTTGGCTGAACATCTGCACAGAGAAGCAAAGGCATCTCTACCATATATCTCTATATATCCATGTCAAAACCACAATGTTGCAGCTGCCTGTATTACCTACAGCCAAAGAACCTGCAGGGTCCCAGTCCAATCCCAATCCAAAAGCTGGGGCTAAATTCTGTTCTCATTAAAAGGTTCTGATTCAACAAAGCTCTTAAGCAGATGTTTCACTTCAAACACATGCTCAATTCCATCCCCATTCAGCAAAACTCTGCTCAAGTGCTTTGGTTAACAGAAATGAAAGATGGTTTCTCTGCAGTCATGCTCAACTCAGAACATGCTGAGCTCAGGTGAGCTTGTTTGAGGAGTGAAATGGTTTTGCTATAGGCAGCAAATGAGGAAATAGACTTTTAACTTTACTGAACCATCTATGCTAAAGGGAACAAAATAAATGGAAACTGCAGATAAGGCCCTTTGCATCTTAGACTCCATTCCAGACCCTCCTTCCACTCCTCCAAGAGCTTCTGTACAGTGTGTAAGTTCAACATTTCCTTCTCACCTGTACCCCACTGACCAAAAGAAAAGTCTTTTTCTTGTAAAATGCTGCTGTTCTCCTACCCCTGAAAACTGGTTCTGCTGGCTTAGACTTTGCACAGGGCTGAGAGGCCAGAAGTCTAGTCCCTTCAGAGTTTAGTAAAGGCACTCTTAAGCTCAGCTGCAAGGGTCTGTCTCAGTATCACCTGCCCTTCTCAGCCTCCTGCCATAGAGAGCAAGGAGAGTCAGTCAGTGCAAGCCTTCATCCTACTAGATAACAGTACCTGCACTATGAAGCTGGCACTGTAGCAGGCACAAGCTTCATCAGAGGCCTGCAAATAGGCATCTGAAAGTTTCCATGTGATTTTGGCTAGTTGTGGATGTCTCCCAAGCATGGAACTGGCAGTCACTCAGCTAAATGGGAGAAGTGAAAGATGGAAGTAGCAATGAAGTCAAGAAGCTGGAGGTGGCTGACTTGGGTGGCAAGTTTCAAAGGCCTGAGGAGAGGGCTTTGTCTCGGGCATAGGGCAAGAGAAAGGAACCCCCAGGCATTCAAAATCCATCCTACAGCCAGAGCAAAATGGCTGCAAGAGCAAAGATGACGGGAGTGATGGTAAGGTAGGACCCGTGCTCAAAAGTGAGCACTGGAGAGTGCAGGGAGAATTTGGGCTTGAAGCCTGAGACTTAATGGGTTATAGATGAAGTGCAAAACAGCAGAGCCAATTCACACTCTGCCAGGGGAGCAGAGTGTTTGGATGGCAGCTCACAGCATCTACAACATGGACATTTATTGGTCTCGAAAGAGATTCAGTCTTTTAAAACTTTGCCTTGCATAACCCCAAGTGCTACATTCCAAAGTACCAGCTCAATCCGTTATCTTGATGGCAATTGTTCCCCTGCTGCCCATCCCTTCCTAAAACAACATGCTACAGCCACTGGCTCCCCTCCACACAGCCCTTGATGTCATTTGGTTCCCCCTCCAAAACACATATTGTGGAGTCCTCCTTGGATTACATCAATTTCTAGCATGAATCTGGCCCTTTGGCAGATTATGTCCTACTAGTAAACTAACTGCTGCATCACTCTCCAAAACCAGGAGCAGAGAACCACCAAAGAAGCCCCAGCCTCAATAAACGCCCTTTGCCATCAGAACGCTCCCAGCTGTCACTTGCCGACAGGGAAAAGCTAGAACCCAACGACTGAGGAAGAGTTATATTGTCACCTTCTTTGCTGTTACTTCCAGATGGCAGGCATGAAGGAGGAGGATGACTGCCACCATCATACCTGGTTCTGGATGGACTCTGGAAATACTCAGGTGCCACACATTACTCCCTCTGTTTTCATGAACTGATGGGCTATGGACAGACATTCAAAAAGCTGGAGGCTGAATTGATTCAATCTTTGTAGGTTAGTTTAACCTGCCTAGATTGAACTAATTTGCAAGTGAACAGACGTTCATGAAAGGCAGGCACATGCCTGCAGTGGTTCAGGCCAGGGGCTGCGGGGCACTAGAGCAGGGATGGGGAGGTGGGAATGGCCAGCCCCAGCAGTAGCCTAGAGTGAACTGTGCAGGGAGGAGGTTTCATTTCCCCCTCCTTGTCCCACTGGCTCAGACCTGGGCTGGGGTCCACTGGGTGCTGCCTCTCACTGCTGCAGTAGCAGCAGGGCCAGGGAATGGCCAAACACTGGCCAGCATGGCCCCTGAGGAACAAGGGGCAGGGAAAGGGTTTATTTCCCCCCTCTACCCTGAGAGGACCACAGCAGGGCCTGCCTGCCTTGACCGCTGCTCGCTCCCTGCAGAGGGCAAGCAGCAAGATAAGCCCCTTCCTGCCCCCTCTGCCAGATGCTGGAAGGTGGGGGGGGGCTGACCCAACCCTGGAGCAGAGAGGGGGCAGGACCTTAATAGGGCAATAGCCCTTGTCCTGGTGTCTGTGGAGCACAAACCTCTACCCAGCTGGGAGTCAGAGCTGCCGTGGAGTGTGGAAAGCAGTGGTACTGGGTTCAGAGGGGATTATAGCCCCCCAAACGCCCCTAGCACCGCCACCACCACTTGTCTGTGATAGCTCTCCCCATCCCAGCCCCACCTGCAGCATGACCCCCCTGCTGGGACGAGGCTCACACTCTGGGACCCTGCGATGGGCCTGCAGCCCCCATCAGGGTCACTTCCCCCTTTGCTGCTCCAGGGCCTGGGGCCGGGGCCAGAGTCTACCACAGTCACACTCCCCTGGACACCAGAATAGAGGCTGCTGTCCCCTCGCCGCTCCGTTTTGAAATCGGTTTATATGCACTGAACCTGTGTTCTGTTACAGGTTTAAACCAGTTTTTGATCACTTAAACAGGTTTATGTGTAATGTCTGTCCCTAGGCATGAGGTTCTGCCTTATACGTTCAAGAGTGAGCAGGCAGGGTTTGAACAAAACACCAATCTAACCTTGGTTTCCCTCCTTTATGAAACTCATCCCCAGAAAACACAGTTCCAAATTTCCCCATTTGTCACGAAACTCAGCGCATGAAGTGAGTCTTTCCCTGTTTGCTGTTAGTCGTACTTTTGCCTACTGCCCTTTTAACAAGAAAACGATGATGCCAGCACTGGAACAAGACAGGAGCAGAGATAGTCACTAAGGACGAGAGACCTAGGCAAAAAGCAGGGGTCAGGAAAACCTATAAATAGCTTGGTAAAATATATGCAACACACAGAGACAGGATAAGAGAAGTAATGTGAGGAAAGGGAATAGGATGTAGTGCGATGGAGCTAAGCAATAACACACAGAAAAAGAAAGAGAAAATTCACCTGAAATGATGAGGTAGCGTCTGACTATGGTCTCTGAGAGAAATAGGATTATAACTTCTCTTCATCCTCCTGTGACAAGAACTTACCAAAAAAAGAGAGTGATGAGGAAGGTGTCTTCAAGGACAGGATGTTCTAGATGAATGAGCAGAGGCCTGGAGAGTGGCCATGGGCAAGCTGCTTAAAGGCCAAAATTTCAAGCCCAGGTGCCAAAAAACAGGGACCTCAAAATCCATGTTTAGGTATCTGAATGAGACACTTTATCTTACAAAGTCCCCTTGAGTAAGAGTGACAGTTGCAAGGGAGCACTGACAATTGGGCTGCTTAGGGTATGCTTTTGCAGTCATAACTGCAGCTTGTCAACATAATTGAGCAAGCTTTAAACTAGCCAGCCTGGGTACTGCTAGCAACATGGCTGTGGCAGCACAGCTCAGCAAGGTTCAGCTAGCACCCTTAGGATTGCAGTCCAGGCTGCCAGTCCTATGCCACCAACAGTTCCTAAGTCTGCTGGGTTAGAGCCAACTCAGGCAGGTGTCCACAAGCTGCAGGGGCTATTCAAGTTCAGACAACGGATGCAGGGTGCTGAAAATCAGGTGTCCAAGCCTAGAAATTGAGTTTCTTCCCCAGTCCCTCCATCAACAGGGTCTAGAGGAAATAGGCCATATTCTTCAGGGACATGGTGACAATTTCTGTAGTTAGCTCCTGTTTATATTGGTACTTGGTAGGCATTAGGAGAAATGTACCAAAGGCCTGACTGTGCTCCCATTAAAAGTTAATGGTAAAACTCCTGCTGATCTGAATGGGAGCAGTTAAGTCAATGTGATACAAGAATTCAAGGACTTAACAGAGTTCCAGGGTTTGTACCAAGAAGATTCAAGACCTGAGACTCCAAAAATAGATTGGAGGCTACAGACCACCCTCCCCAGTCACACCTAAAAGTTTTGTCAAGTGTCTAAAAATACACGATTTCCATGCTTCAGTTCTCAGTCATAATAGAAAGCCTATTCTGTAGCAGTCTACTCTCAAACTCCTCTTTGTGCCACAGAATGGGCAAATGCCAGCAATCCCACTCTCAGACTCAGAGAACACTTCCAAGGCATTATTCTCTTAAGACTGGCAGCTACTAGGGAAGAGGGCAGAGCGAGCTAATGCCTGGAAACTAACCTGGAGGCTTTGTTTGTACTGCTTCCAAAAAGTCACGAGACGAATGCAAGCTAACTCTGGGAGATCAATTTAAACTGCCTGAGCTCTTTGAACAGAAGGAATTTCCTAGTTATAAGCCCAAGGTTAAATGAACTCTGATAATATTAAAAAAAGAGGGGTAGAGTAGGGAGAATAATCACCAGATGTTATATTTTATCCTCCTCATTTTCCTAAGGTGTGAGATTGAAACAGAAAATTTCTCCCATGGCCAAGGAAAAAGCAAGTTCTTTATATCAAAGCCTATACAGTTAAATATTTATTCAAGTACCTGTCCCTGTTTCCCCAGGATGCCTGCATTTTAAGGTTCAAGTCTTACTGATCTATTATTCTCTTTTTGTAGCAGAAAGTGTAACTTTTTAATACAGCTGCAAATGATAAAACCTGGACATTCTTTGAAGAGAACTTAAACCAAATAGAACTTTTCCTCAAAACAGAAACTTCTCAGTAGAAAGCGTGTGTAAGCAGAGAAGGAAACAGAGCACAAACAAATATTCTGTGAACCCACTAGCCACCATGATGGGACAGGACGCTTAGCCAAAGGAAACTGGAAACACTAACTGCCAGAAACATACAGCAAGATTCTGATGGCATAAAGTTCTTTCTTTTTCCTTCCATTTTTGTTATTTCTTTGCTGAATATGCATGGACTCTGGCAAAAAAAAAAACCCCAAAAAACAAACAACCCTTCCTTGTGCTCCTAGCAAAACCAGACAGATGTGCTAAAATAGAGCTGCTCCTGCCACAAGTAAGTTTCCCTGATAAAGCTGAAGGGCTGACACCAGTTTCATAGAAGCTCAACTCCACGGAGTTACTTCCTGGATGTGGTGAGCTGAGATCAGAATCGTGGTTTCAGGTTTTTTCTATAAGCCAGATCTCAGCCTACAAATCAGGAGGTTAGCTCCAGGGCAGAAATGGAATTTTTCAGCTAAATGCAAAGGATGGAGGCCACATTCTTCCCTCTAGGTATAAGATCCAATTTCACAACCACTATCCCTTCTGTTCTTGCAAACCCCATCTGTAATGTGTGTTACCAGCCAAGCAAATCCCTGCTGATAACAGAGTCTATACAACTGTACCCTGCAGAAACAAGAGAACAGCAATATATTCCTTGATCTAGGCCACCCTTGCAGAGAGTTGGGCCTATTAGGAAAAAATGTAATAGGAAATGTTACGTTAGCGGGTGAAAAAGCTCAGCCTGACACAAAGGGATACCTTGACCATACTGTCTTTTAGACATTCATTATACTAATTACAGCATCTCAAATCTTTTATCTATGAAGCAATTATGTGAGCAGTTTTTCCCTGTGGCCAGAAAATGCTTGCAGCCAACCCTGTGAACTGAGGCTATGTACTTGTGCCCTGCAAGCCTGGCACTAGGGAACTTACTCTGAAAAGCCCAGTCTCCCACTGGCTTGCTGGCAACTCTGTGCGACATTCTTAATTCAAAGCAAAACAGCTGAGTCCCTCAGAGTATCTCAGGAGGTGTCCTTTCCCTGTCATATCAGTCATTCCTTGACCATTGCTTTTGTTCAACAAGCATTATGCAAAAGTTACCACAAAAGCCTTCAGCCACTCAGCAAAGTATCTGAATTCAAATGTGAAAACCAATATGGATGCACATCAAACAGAAGCCTATCAAGCTTCTTGTTAAAATCTCCAGGGAAGCAGATACCACAGCTCCCCAAGCATCTTGTTTTATTGTCCTACTGGGACACAGGGAAGTTTTTGCAAGGCTTGAGCTAATTTTGCTTTGTTGCTGTTGAAGCCCACCAGCCCATGTCCTGCCCTTTATGGCAAGGGAGAGCAAAGTTTCTTCGTGTAGGAAAGAAAGAAGGAACTATTCAAAGCCTCTTGCCTGTTGATTAAATCTGGGAGATAGACCAGGAAAGACATCCAGTATGTCTTTCTGTCATTGTGACTGACACTTTCCAGGAAAGGGAATGCAGTAGATTCCAGATAATTATTCTGTATGGAAAGTTACATCCTAACGCTGCTGTTTCTGCCCGAGAGATCCATGCCTAACTGTCCCTGTTCTTTCCACACAGGCACCAAACAAGTATGTGTCCAACAAGAGGATTCTTCTGTGTATCACCGTGGATACATAAATGCTTATATAAATTCATAATCATGCCCTCAGTTTTTGACGTGGTAAAAGGATGCATAGCTTCTCATTAAGGGGCACAAAGTTTTTCTTTTAAGCATGTTAAAACTTCTGATTCTCTTGATGGAATACTACAGCAATAATTAACATTAATGACATATCTATAGAAATGATAGAATGCCAGAGCTTTGGGATGACGGCAGCAGAGTCAGTCTGTCAGGGGGCTGCATATTATCATCAGGATGCAACACCTGAGCCATGCTTAGAGGACAATGTAGACTCCACATCTTTGAGCAAAACTCCTTGTCTCGCTTCCATGCTCATCCAGGCATATAGATTCATTGGGGATTATTTCAAATGCAGAGAGATGCTGGCCATTTTGCTCCCTGAAATCCTGCATTGCAATTTCCTCCCCACTGCAGTGATGCTAAAGTCTTCTTGTTCCAAATCCTGCTGTCTTCCCTTCAGTTGAAGACCACACAGAAGTTCCACCAGAGCCTGTTAGCTGGCTCCCCTAGAGGGACAGAACAAATGGTTTTTTGGCAACATACCTGGCTCAACTCTTTAATGATCTTTAATGGCCAGAGTAGAGAAAGACAAGGACCAAGAATTGGATCCTGTTCCTTGCAGTGATCCATTGCAAGTGGATGTGACATTAATGCTTCACAGTAGCACACAGTTTGGTTGGTATAACACTGCAGTGAGACACCTTCAGACTCAGAATGCATAGGGCTGCCGCCCCTCCTACTCATTCTCTTTTAACAGCATTCAGAGAGATGGCATAGCCATTAAAAAGCACTAACTCTAACGTTACATGTTGCAGTCATACATGCAGGTGGATCTGGAAGCCTTGTGAACCCACAAGAAGCCCTTCCACCCTAAACCCACCAACCAGAGTTCAGTACGTTCACTCGTC
Organism: Caiman crocodilus; assembly: GCA_030014935.1. Taxonomy (NCBI): domain Eukaryota; kingdom Metazoa; phylum Chordata; order Crocodylia; family Alligatoridae; genus Caiman; species Caiman crocodilus. The sequence goes on along the minus strand of JAGPOW010002138.1, from coordinate 245,297 downwards.
AAGCAGTTCAGGATGACCAAGACTCGTGAATTTAACCTACGCCCTTCCTGGACTGTAAAAGAATTGAGCGACAGATGCTGCTCCTGACTGCAAAAACCAAGGCATTGCTCAGAGAAGGACTTTTCCTTTCTTCCTTCAAACACGCGATATAGTCCAACTACCACTTAAGGAATTCACCCTGGGTATGCTGCTTTTAGCCAACCATTGCCCAAACCTCAGTGGACTTGGATTAAAATTGGGCACAGTCATCTCTACCTACAGCACTCTTTCATGTATTTGAAGTCTTTTTAACACTGTATGTTTTTATCTGGGGACAACTGAAGAAAGCATTTGATAGCATTACTTCAGAGTTTACAACCCATGTTGGTTGCCCCTGAGCATTACCTCCCCTGCTGGGCCCCTTGATAATTTTCTCAAAGGTCCTCCCAAGGACCAAGGTAAGACTGGCCTATAATTACCAGGGTCCTCCTTGCTTACCCTTGTAAATGAGGATCACATTGGTCCTTTTCCAATCCTCTGGTACCTGGCCAGTGCCCCACAAGCGCTCATAGAGCAGTGCCAGGGGCCCCGCTATGACCCCCACCAATTCCCTCAGCATCCTCGGGTGAAGAGCACCTGGACTTACTGATTTAAACGTGTCCAGCCCCTCCAAAAGTTCCCTAACTAGATCGTCCCTGACCCTAGGCATGGTGGTGCCTCCCCTGAGTCCGTCCGCAGTTCTAGTGGGGGAGATGTCCTGGTCCCTGTTTAGGAATATGGAGGCAAAGAATTCGTTAAAGAGGTCAGCTTTTTCGCTTGCCACAATCACCAGATTGCCAAGCCTGTCCTGTAGGGGCCCCATGTTACCCAGTGCCTTCTTCTTACTTCCTATGTATTTTAAAAAGGACTTTTTATTATCTTTAATTCTCGTCATTAGCTCTAGCTCTAGCTCTGCCTTGGCCCTCCTAACCACCTCCCTGCAGTCCCGTGCGATGGAGGTGTAATCCTCCTTGGTGACAGCCCCTTGCTTCCACTGTTTGTACACCTACTTTTTTGCCCTCAGGCATCCCTGGATGCCTTTGCCGAGCCACAGGGGCTTCTTAGCACTTCTGCCCCACTTGGTGCACATTGGGATTGACTCCCTTTGAGCTCGGAGGATCGCCCCCTTGAGGAACAATCCCCCGTCTTGGACTCCCATCTCATTGAAGCTCTGAGTGCCCGATGCCTCTCCTGCTAACCTTCTTAGCTTACAGCAGTTGGCTCTCCTGAAGTCAAGTACCTCTGCCTTTCTTCTTGCTTTCACCACCCTGCACTGGATAGTAAATTCCAGCAGGCAATGATCACTGTTGTCCAGATAGTCGAGTACCCACTGACCCCTCACCAAGTCATCGCCTGTAGCAAGTCCAGCAAGGCATTTCCCCTGGTGGGACTATGCACCTCCTGGGTTAGGTGGAGGTCCTGTACCCTGTACCTACATGAGCTGTCGGACCTGGCTAACTGCTCCTCCCAGCAGACGTCTGGGTAGCCCCTTGAGTTTACAGTCCCTCGACTTTACAGGCTCCATGAGCTGACCTGAGAACTCCAGGTCCAGCTCGTCCCCCTGGTGAGGCAGGCTGTAGTAGATGCCCACTGTCAAGTCCCTTTCCCCACGACCCCCTTGCATTCTTACCCAGAGCGCCTCATTTTGCCCCTCCTCTGACCCCATCCTGATCATTGAGGACATGTATTGCTCTTTGACATATAGCGCTACACCCCACCCACCCTCTTTTCCCTGCTCTGTCTCGCCTGTACAGCCTGTATCCCTCAATGTCTGCTGCCCATTTCCTGTTTTGGCACAGATACATTAGAGCACGTTCTGTAATTTACCGATAACATGGCATGAACCCTCCCTCTGCAGTTCTAGCAAACAAACAGATCCTCACAGGCCACAGAGTTTATCAAAGGCTTGCCATAAACCAACACAGCTGAAGCACTGTTACATGCATGTATATGGGGCCTTCACTTCCATCATGCTTTGGTAATGGAGCCAGGTAGGTTTCAGGGAGTGACAGCACCGGTTATTCTGGCCCACGCAGTGATCAGCATTGAGGCCAGAGTCTGAAATGCACGGATGCTTCATCGAGTTGGCTATTCAAAAATCTTCCCTTGTCATTTTTATTACTTAGTGTCTTAAGTTTATGTTTAACTGATCTGACTTTTGTTCTCCAAGTAACAAGCATTTAAGATCTTCCTTTCAGAGCTTGCTTTTGGGCTTCTTGTTGATGAATAATCACTAACTATCCATGAAGAATTTAAATGGCCCAAGGAACTCATAAGGTATTAAATAGGCATTATATTACCAACCACTGAATATTTCATTTCCGTTTCAAGACCATTCATGAGATATTTATGGATTGTGGATTATGGAAGCCAGGGGGGTCTTTTCAGAAGTAATGTTCCATACCCCGGTGTTATGGACAACAGCTGGAAGTTCTACGGAAGACAATTTGCCACTGTAAGCTCCAAAAATTTAGCCACCACTGAGGACTGTTTAGGGTTGCTTAACCTTAGCAAATGCAAGCATATGGAAATGATACATTCCTATGTTGAAATAATGTACAATGTTGAATGTACTGTGCATACTAACAGAGAAGCCATCATTGAGAATAAAGTGGTGCCTGGCTATTGCTGCTGCTGCTCCTAAAAAAATAGTGTCCGCTGCTTTTCCTCCATCTCTATCTAGCTCCAGTTGTAAGGGCTGTTGTGGACTGCCTGCGTTACCTTAGACAACACACTCTGTGCTCATCTACACTGGAGTACACAGGAGAGGTAATCCAGATTAACTAAAGGTGTGAATTTGTTAGACTGTATTAAACCTCTGCATGAAAATTCTTATTCAGGTTTAAACTGACTTAATATATTTTAGCTCGATTCACTCCAGATTTATCAAGTGTGCAGTAAGCTATTGCGTGAATTCACCGCGTACCACCCAACTCTAAACTAACTCCCAGTGTGGACACTTTTAGTGTGCATTAGAAGCGCCTTTAGTTAAAACACTTTCTAAGTGTAGTGACCTACCTTTTATTTAGAGGACCCTAAGTGTGTCCACACAAAGGGTTTTAGTTTGGAGTACCCAGTGCACTGTAATTATACACCCCAGCTTACCATGCAGTTACTTCTCCTGACGATAAGTACTTTCAATATGAATTAAGCTAAATTGAATGAACATTTTAAATCTGTTGCGGAAAAATGCCCACACAGGGACTTAATGCAGTTCTACCAATTCACTTTAAAAATTAATTTGGATTGAATTTCCTGAACGTCACTGTTTAGACAAGTCCTTAGTCTCTCTGTGTAACAGCTCTAGTCTAGATAAGAGGAAAAATAGCAGAGTTTGTCTATGCCAGATATTTTTATACAAGTATAAATCCATATTAATACAGCTGTCTTCTGCAGACACTTACCCTAGAATAAGAATGATCTTTTTCAGCTCAGCTTAACTTGGTTCCAAAGTAATATAAGCAAAACCCCAAAAAGGCACCCTTATTCCAGAATGAAGGATTCTTATGCCAATTTGAATTCATGCCCTACCTTATACCAGTGTAACACTCATGTAGACAAGCCCCAATGTTCCTTTCCTCCCACCCCTTAGGCTCCAAGTGCTTCAGGGAAAGGACGGTCTCTTGCTGTGTGAGCACAGCTGCTAACTAACGGACCTCACTCTGTGTAGGCCTCTAGATGCGATCGTAGAGACAACATTAATGAGCAGAATAAGCAGAAGGAAGGCAAAGCCCACCTGGGAAGAGAGAAGCTGGAAGAGTGCCTGACACAGAGGCACTGTGCCTGACACAGAGGAGGCCTAGAGTCATTTTTTGTTTTTGGAAGTTTGACATTTTGATGGCTCTGGGTCTATTTTAGTCTTAACCCAAAGCACCTCAGATAACTAACTTCCTACTAAGAGACAGAGCTACAATGTACACACAAAATGGAGGATGATCTCCTACAACAGGGACATGCAATTATTTTGGCCAGAGGGCCGCTTACTGAGTTTCGGCAAGACATCGAGGGCCACATGACAGGCAGCCCAGGGCAGATAAATATTAATTTTCTAAATTTTTTAGGGGCCCCGCAGGCTGCACAGAATGGCCTAGCAGGCCACATCCAGCCCCTGGGCCACATTTTGCCCACCCCTGTCCTACAAAAATAATGAGGTAAAAATAGCCTATAATAAACTTGCTGCTGCATTATATTGGACAAAGACTCCTCTTTTGGTAAAATAAGCAATGGAATCAGTTTAGATAGGACCAAAGTAGTTTGCATCAGGTCACTGAGTTATCTTTTATCTTTTATCCCTGGTGATCTCAATAAAGACAACTCTTTGAGATGAATCTTGCTTTATGAGTAGTCCTACTGAAACCATCAAGGGCAGGGGCGTGCAAAATACAGCCCGCCAGTCCATACTATTCAGCCCGGAGGGGCACCTAAAATGTTTAAAAGATTAATATTTATTTGCTCTTTGCTGCCTGTGAAAGATGACAGAAACTAGGAGTAGTAGGACCAAGGGGAAGCCAGGAGGACTCACCAGCAAGGCCAGCAGGGCCCTGCCCCACCTCCTCCCACCCAACCAGAAGTGCCTGCCTGCCTCAGCTTTCCCTACACGTGGCTGCTCCAGCACCATGTGGCCCCTGGCTGCATTGCCGGACCATGGAGCCGCACCAGTACCCTGGAGCCAGGAGCGGGACGGGGACAGGTGTGTGCATGTGTGTAGTGAGAGAGGCACACAGGGCAGGGGTTAGGGGGCAGGACTTCCAGTCCCAAGATGACAACCAGGGAGCAGGACACCTGTCAAGGGGTGGGGCTACCCACGTGACCCTTGACAGCTTGCCAAATTTGGTAAACAGCCCTCTGCCTGAAACAACTGGCCATCTCTGATCAAGGGTATTCTCAGAGGACCTATATTACTCAATTTAAGAACTGCAGAATCTAGTCGATAATACATTTAAAAGCCACCCTCATTTCGAACCAAAATGAGGAGTTAGCCACTGAATACAGGCTGGATAACTGCTTAAACCTTTGTGTGCCTCTGGTGGAGAATATAAAAAAGCTGCCTCTCTAATACACTAATTACAATCCCGAAACACTAATGGGATTAGAAGGCAAGATTCAGTGGTTGCCTCCTGAAAATCATTAAGATCTATTATAGCAAATTAACCTCCACTGTTCTCCAAGCAGCTTTGGGAAGCATGGGTCCTTCTGAGTCCCTGTTTCTTTGTACTGATGCAATGAGCCCCTAGTAGGACACTGGAGAGATGGAGTGTTGTTAATAGTTGTTCTCTTCTTCCTCTATTAATTTAGCTTAATAAACTCTATGGCCTGTGGGGAATTACCTCTTGCTAGTGACTGCAGAGGAGGGCTCATGTCACACTAATTGTAAATTAAAGTACCATGACCTAATGTGTCTCAGCACCAATAGGAAGTGGCAAACCAGAGAGACTAAGTAAACTGGAAGAAGCAGACCAGGGGCTGAAGCCCTTCTGCAATTAGCTGCTGGAAATGGATGATTACACTCCACACTTGTTTCCCCCAACCTAGTGCTCTCAATCCTTCGTCAGGCACCGAGGTCACCTGGAATGTCTAATTGCAAAAAGGAAATGTTTGTAAAGAAAGTGGTGGAATCGTCTATCCGTGGCTGGGCTCCTAATGGGTCTGTGTGACTGAGTTAATGCAGGGATACTATGCGGTTTCAGAAGCAAATTGCAAAGCAGGAGAAAAGCAGTAACAAAGAAGATTTTCAATGTTTCACTTTGTAGCAGGTTGGAGTCGGAAAAAGCAGGAGAAGTGCAGGGAAGTCTGCAGGTCGCTCAGGCAGATACAGGAAGTCTATGGAGAGGACCACGTGAGCCCCAAGAGAGAGCGAAGCCCCCTCCCTCCAACAGCCCACAGTGCACAGACCTGGACAAGCTATACCTTCCAGTGGTGACTAATGTGTCCTTACTTTAAATAATATTCCAACTCCCTCAAATCTCCCCTTCCAGGACCAAGTAGGAAGGTATTGTCGTTATACAGTTGCTAGTACTGAGGTTTCAGTTACCAGAACTGTTACTGTGGTTGGAAACTCTTGGAACAGGTATGTGCCAATGCCAACCATGGCTGAGAGTTGGACCAGGAACAGTTACAACCTGGGTCAGGACTAGAAGAGGTGCAGTCCAGCTCAGTGTCACTCTCCCGCTCTTACGTCCAAATTTCAGATATTCTAGACTGCCACTATTCTCCTGAAAAAATAAAAAGCAGCCAGGATGAGCTGAAGGCTGCCTTTCCCAGGGTAAAAATGGAAACAACTAAACACAAACAGGTCCAAGTGGGAAGTTGTCTTTATCGCTCCTACATGATTTATTCTTTGCTTTGCAGCTCAGCCACAAGGAAGTGCCCTTCTGTCAAAACAAAGCCCAAACCTTCACTGAGCGCTGGAAAGCTCTGCCCCTTTGCTCGAGATTTGATCATGAACAGAACAAACTCTGCTTTCTGAAGATGGACAGCAGCGAGCTTTCAAAACTTAAATCCACTCTCCCAAACAAACTCAAAGGTAGATGTGGACCGCCAAGTCTGACATCTGGGAACAGGTATCAGTAAAGAATAGAGGAAGAACAATAGTGACATTAAATTGACTGTGCTGGCTCAGAGAGAAGCAAAAGTGTCTGCTGCAAATGTAACTAGCTGTAGGCTTAAAACAGAGGAGCAATAGGATGGTACATGTTTGACATATAGCAGAGAGAGATCAAATGCTACAGACACCAACGAGCAGAGACTAGCCATTGTAGGGCGAGTAACGGATTGGTTCTGAAAGCAGCAACTAAATCCCTTTCTCCGCCCCCCAGAAGAAGAGTGTGTAAGGTTCTCAAGACAGCACAAGCCATCTGTGACTAGCAACAGCAGAGCATCAGGAAAGACAGGGCTCTTGCCCCATAAGTAGCTGCCATTCCACACCTCACTGATTGCACTTCACTTCTGATCCATCACAGAGATTGCTGAGATGCAAGAACAGTTCTCTCTCCCAAGGAACACACTCCCTGAATGCACAGGGTCTTTGGTGCTGGCTAAACAATTGTAAATCTACATCAGCGTCTAAGGTTGGCAATCCCACATCTTCTACAAGCACTAAGCCCTACTCCAAAGGTCTCCCCTTCCCTATCCACAAATGAAACTGCCATTAGGAACAGGCTTATTGGAGATTGCATGTGGTTGGTTCCCCACTGCCAGAACAAAAGATTGTTTCTCTAGATTAGCTCCAAGAAATACTCAACTCTTCTCCCCTTCCCATGTTAATGAGCTATAGCCATGCAAAGGGCTTGGCAGTGCTACGGCAGTGCTTTAAGGCTGCTTGCACTGAGGTCGACTGTAGACAGCAGAGAGACTCTGGGATAAGAGTTGCATCTAATCACGCATGTGGGAGATGCTAATAAGGTCTGGTGCATCTGCCTTCTCACAGCAGTGGGATACATGGAAAGCATCAGAGAGAAATCCCTGAATCCCATTTTCAGTGCTACACATCTCCTTTGCTAAAGGCTGGGGTTGCTTTTCTGGGTCTCTGCTCCCCTCAGGTGAACTCTAGAGGCTTGCCAAGTATCCTGTCCCAGCCAGGCCTATTGTACACAATGGCTCCCAGTTTCAGGCAGCTTCTATTGTGATGATCTTCTTTCCCATGGCAGGGAGAAGACGAGACTACACTCAAATCCTGACAACAGCATGTTCCAGGGTGGGCTGGCAGCACACAGCAGGTAGCAAGAGGCAGGGCATCTGGGCCTTAAGGCACTCAGCCCCTAACTCCAGTGACCCATGGAGGGAGACTGCCTGAAACTAAAGTCTGAGGCAGAGTCTCTTGACTGCATGGTGCAACTGCATGGGTAACATCTTCCTTACACACAATTCAGAAGCACGCTTCCTTCACCAAGCAAGCACTGTCCATCCTGAGGGACAGAGATGACTGCAAAGACGATCATTAAGAATCCCCTCTTTTGAGAAGAGTGCACCAGACCCACAGGGCAGCAGCTGTTCCACCCCTTCCAAGCCCCTCTCCCACCCAGATGCTGCAAATCTTGTCAACAGTTTCAAGCAAACATGGCAGTCTCCCCAGCCAGACTAACACATCCCAGCTCATCTACAGTGTAAGAAGCTGAAATCACGTATCTAAATGATTCCTAAGCAGCACATTTTCCTGAGGGAACTTCTCTTCAACAGGGAAGGGGAGGAAAAAAAAAAAATCACGATACAAAATATAATTAGATCAAGCGAAGGAGCAGATAGGTCATTTTTTCTCCTCTCTTCACCATTCCTGTGTTGTGATTGTGGATAGGGAATGATCAATGAAAGGTAAGAACAAGTCAAAAAAGCTAAAGAAAAAACTCAACACTTACTAATACACAAGAAAGAAAAAATACACATACTAAGAAGTTATGTTAATATAAGGAGGGAAATGTGACAAAAACTGCAGAAAAAGGAGAATTTAAAAAAAA
>JAGPOW010002138.1:213389-236426 GCA_030014935.1 Caiman crocodilus | reverse complement strand
AAACTTCAAAACCAAGACTTTAAAAAAGGCTGAGAAGCAAGAAAGAGATGATTTCTTAGTACTGAGAAAGAGAAGAGCAATTATAGCTCCAATATATTCATCATTACAATTATATTCATTATAGTGCTTTGACTGGAAGCTCTTTAGAGATTAACTGTATTTTTTTCACCTAACTTAAAGGGGTCCTATAATCTATAACTGGAATCCCTAGGCACTACCCACAGAACAAATAAATTGGGAGACATTAGGAGGAATGTCTATGGGGTGTGACCACCGGGCATAGAAACCGAAGCAGTCTTGTAACTGCAGGCTCAAATTCCTTTGGAGCAGACTCAGCTCTTCCTCTGTCTGAGCCTGATCCATTCTGTTCCATGGGATTCAATGCAATGGAGTCCTTAGGAGAAGTGAAAAGCGCAAGTCCATTTAGACATGCATGAAACTAGTTGGCAGTTTTCAAAAGAGTAGCCCAGAGTCTGGGATAAAAGTTACCCATTGCCTTTGTCATCGCTCAGGGTGCTGCATCACAGACCCCTTGCTCCTGTCAGGGGCATTTCATGCACAAAGGGCTCAGTACTGCCATCTGATTGGCACGAGCCAATCTCTGAACTCATACAGAATCTGACTGATTTAAATTAAACTGTACTTACTATTAAAAAGAGTCTGGAACCCTTCAGGCCAAACTATGTGCATTCCTGTAAATCGATGTTCTCTTTTGTACTGTAGTAAGAACGATACTTTGTACAGAGATCCTGTCGGCTTTAGAATCGTGGCTGAGATTTTCCAAGCTGCCTATGGAATCAGGATGCCCTTAGGCAGCTTTAAATATTTGAAAAACTCAGCCTATATAAAAGTGAAATTCCTAAAACATGTCATTGACACATGAGATTGTTGCAAACCTAAATTTCCCCTTCTTTTTATACATTGTTTACTCTGTTCTCTAATCAGTTTGGGCAGCAAAACACAAATTGACCTATTTAATGTTCTGGCTGTCTCACAAAAGCCCAAGGCTCTTGGGTTTAGATCCAAAATATTGCAGGGAGATGCTGAAAGGCAAACGAAAAACTATCCCCAAACTGGTCCTCAAACTTCACCTGCTAAAAATATTTATATTTGATATCATGGAAAGTTAAGGGGGAAAAAAAGAAAATAAATAAAGATAGTTTTAGGTGTCTATGTGGGAGTTGAACTCTTTAGGAAGCATGGCCCTAATGTGCGTTTGGGAAGGGTTTATTTGGGAGAGAGACACAAGCATGTTGAAACAGTCATTTGCAGGACAGGTTGAAAGAGGTTTCAGGGGAAAATCTGCTTACACTTCTCCCTGCTGATTTGTGTGATTTTTCCTGTTTCTTAAATAAATATTTCCTTGTCACCAAAGTGAAAAATCCATGCAAATGAAAAACAGCGAGTCCCCTGGAGAAATAAATGAAACTGATGTACAAAATACATATGTTGAGCAAGGGCGGGGGAGAAACCCTCTCATCTTTCAGCTCCATTGACATTAGCTGTTACTAGCAACAAGAGTAAATCAGAAGTTTTCAGAAAGAAGTGTTGTTTTTGGGGGTTTTTTACCACATCCCTTTAATGTGAAGAAGCACGAAACAGAGAAGCTGAGATCAAACAACAAACCACCTCCTTAGAAGAAAAAGAAAAGGAGCAGAGCATCAGCAGAAGGGCATAATCAGCAAGAATGCCCTGGAATGCACTGCACACCGCAATACTTCATTAGAGACAGAATACTGTAGAAGCGGGCTATGAAACACTTCTCTTTGGCACTGACTGATGAGAGAAGGTGCCACATTTGGACTTAATGAACTGGCAATCCTATTCATTTATTGAAGTGTGCATGCCTGAATTCAGTATATACAAAGAACGATGAAGATTGGGTAATGCACTCTGTTTCTATTCATTAGGAATAAATAAGCTCTTGTTCAAGAAAAAAAAAGACTACTGCATTGCCCTGGATTAGATATTTATGTCATAGCGCTGAGCTCCAGCACTGCAATTATAGGTCTCAAGTTGGGACCTCAAGGAGGCGGAGGGATAAGACTGACACATTTTGCATTCGGATACAAAGGGCAGCAAAGTTAAGGGGCGTTTTGACCGGGAGCCCTGGTCCATCCCTGCTAGCAGATGGCATTTCCACCATGCACTGGAGTGCCTGAACACTGGATACAGTCAACTCACCTTTATTTTGAACAAATGCCCCACAATAAAGCCTGAACCTCAGCCAAGGCTTGCTCCTGAGTTTGGCTGCTTCTAAATTTTCCCTGCAGGCTCCCTCTGTCCTTGCTCATTGTTCCCTTTCCTTCAGAGAAAAGCTTTAACCCTTTGTATTCCTCAAATGGAGCTAATTGGATGCACTGAGCCTGAAAACAGGGCCAAGCAGACGAAGGGAGGGAGAAACAATAGAAAAGAGCCAAAAGCTCTCTGCTTCCCTATACCAGAACAGAACCAGCCAGCCCATATCAAAGGCTGCTCTAATCGCACAGAAAACAAGGTGCCCATCTGTGAGATGTTACTTCCCTGCCATAGGCTATTAGGGTACAGTACATACAGGGATGTAGGTTGTAGCCGTGTTGGTCTAAAGACAGGCAGACAAGGTTCCTTGGGTGAATTTGATATCTTTTATTAGACCAACCCAATGAGTTGGAAAATAATTATTAAGCAAGCTTTTGGGTAAGAGCACACACCAACTGCATTAGGAAGAGCACACACCAACTGCTGAAACTTCCTTAGCCTGATGAAGGGTTTTTGAACCTGAAAGCTTGCTTAAAAATTATTTTCCAAGATATCAGATTCACCCAAGGAACCTTGTTTGTACATACAGGGAGATACTTATCCTCAGGTTTTATCCTGACAGCCTCTGTTGTACTATACAGGTGCCTCCCACATGTAGAAGAGCAAAGCCTTTTAGCAGTTTGTAGCACTTTCCTCCTTTCTGGAGCTTTCATCATCAGGTTTCTCCCTTTACAGGAATGACCTGTTTCAAGTACAATTCAGGATACGGCTGCCCAAACATTGTAAAGGCCTGCCCCACAACACCAGGGCAGAGCTCAGCTAGGCTGATAAGCCTGCAAAACTCCCCAGCGGTTCAGTATCAGGCCCTTATGAATTAATACAGGGCTGTCCAGCTTCTAAGTGGCCAGGGGCTCAAGTCACACAAGCCACAGTAGTGGAAGCCATGGGCCACATCAGCCACATGCCACGCAGTCTTCCCCCATTGCACAGCATTGTGCAGACAACTGGCCCCACCTGCATTTTCCCAGAGTGGGTGCCCCATTACCATACCACGGAGGCATTCTGGACCCTGGTCCCCCAGGTACAGCAGGTTGTGACACGTAGCCTGGAGCAGGGGCAGGAAGCAGAAGCCAGAGAATGGAGGGAAAGCCTAAAGAGCAATGGAAGAAGCAATGAGGGGAGCAGAAGCCACGTAGGAGCCTGGGGATCACAAATCTACCCCTTGCATGAGGCAAATAGGCTGCCACTTGGACAGCCCTGCCTTAATACACGAGCCGTCAGGTTCACAGCTGCTAATATAGGAGGACCCCAGACCAGCCCAGGAGCCTGGCCAAGATACAGATTGCATTCCCCCTAAAGCCACTCTGTTTATAAAACAGACTTTATCCAGTTGCAGAAGCTGGAGCTGAGGAATTGATCATCACAAAGATAAAACAATGGCATTTTCCAGCATGACAGCACCCCCTGCTGGCTGAGGATCCACAGGATGAAGGAGGCCAAAAAAATTAGGTGAACCCAAAAGTTAAGAAGGGGAGTGGGGGAAAGAATATAATTTCCCTAGCTTAGATGCACAAATAATTGGAGGGCTATGATGGGGAACTACACTGTTATATCTGAAAGTCAACGGCAACTTTCTTACCAAAAGGCCAGCATCAATCTCGCCAGGGAAGAGAACAAGGACATAAGGAGAGCTGGCTGCCTGTTCCAGAAGAGCCGGAGATGCCACTGGCAAAGGACTGAGAGTGCCAGGTTACTCTGGGTGCAAACTCTACTGCTAGTTGTAAAATAATGAGCTAAAAATGGACCTCATTTCCACACCACAGCCTACATCTTTCCACACTCTTGCCACGGCTTCACCTTTGAAACTCATAGCATACACCTTTCAGAATGCCTTGACAGCTAAGAGAAGCCAGGATCCTTTGAACTCCTGGGATCCTCTCAGTAAAAAAACCATCATGGATAATCACTAGCTAAGCACATAGAGCAGACAGCAAAAGCTGCTGTTGCCATCCCCAGGGAATAGGCCACAGCAATGTTGTTCTAACACTGCTTATAATTATTGGGATGGTGAGAAACCAAAAAATTGCATAGTTCTGCAGTATTAAGAGGCTACTTTTCAGTTTCTCTGCCCTATTGTCATTTTGACTTAATTTTTTTCTGATTCTGAAGTTCTTCCAGCATCAGAAATGATCAGGGCATGGGGCGAAAAGAGGTGACCTACAGGTCATATGATCAACGGAAGAGAAAATGGAAATAGTTTAAAAAACAAAACAAAAAAAAACTTTATCCAAAGTTTGATCTTGTATAAAATGATTTCCCTCTCTCTCAGGCAGGAGTTCTCAACATTTTTAGACTTAAAGCACCCTTTGTTGGACTCAAGGTATGCCCTGTTAGACTCAGAGCATCTCTGCAGAAAATGCCAGCTCTTAGCTGTCGCTCACTTTTTGACTACAGAAAAAGGATAGAACAATTCTTCTGTTGCGCAGAACTCAGAAAGACACAGCGCGTCAGAGTGTTTTCCCACTCGAACAAATTCCTATTTGAAATCTCTGGGTTCATCTTATGAATAGGGACCTGCTTTGTTAGTGGTTTCATGGAAACCACGAAATCTGAGATTGTCCACAAAATCTGCAAAAAATCAATATAAAATATTATAAAAATAAAATGCTTGCTCCCCAGTGGGAGCCAGTGGTCCTCACTGGTGAAAGGGGAAGGCACCTGCTGATGGAGTGGCACAAAGCGCAGCAGCTAAGATGGTGGCTGCCCCATGGTCTTTCCTCCCCCCATCCCCCAGGCCTCTCTGCCAATCAGCCTCAAAGGGCAGCCAGCAATCAATATGGCAGCTGCCTCTTCATGTCACCTCCCTCTGCTAGGGCCTCTCTGCCAATCAGCACCAAGGGGTGGGGCCTTTCTACCAATCACCACCAAGGGGTTGGGCCACCATGAAACACCCATAAAATCAGCTCTGCACACAAGAGGGCTGCAAAAAACCCTTTGTCTCACTGATTTATGTAGGTCTCTATTTATGAATCACGAGTAAGTGTTGGCACACCTAACACTACTAATAATAAGTGGCACCCTTAAGATCTAAGATCTAGCAGGAGAAACAGGACAAGTATCCTAAGCTCCATTTCACAGGTAGGAAAATAGAGTTGAGGGCCTCCTGGATAACTAGCTCTGAGAGGCAGAGGTGCATCCCACAGGGGTCCACAGAGCTTCACAACAAATTGACACCAAGCCCTGGTCTGGGTTAAGGGGCACAGCCAAAGTGATTTGTTGACAACTTTGCAATCCTGAGATCCTGGAATTGACTGGGAAACTAAGTCAGCATCCAAAACAGCAGCTCTTCTAACCAATACACTCAGCTCTCCCTGTCCCCAAAAGGGTGGCCAAATATCACCAAGGGAGAAAGCTTAAATGAAGCTCTCTACAGAGCCCATAAATTACTTCTTACTGATGTGAGGACAAGTCTCCTGTAGTAATGCTTCATGCCTCCTGTACCATCCCCAAGGTACTAGGCATACAGGCTGTACAGCAGACCTTTCTGGCTTGAAACCCAAACCAGGCTCTCTAGCAGCATTTCAACAAGAGCCTCCATATTAACACATCACCCCCACATCCACAATAGCCAACACAGCACAGGACTTTAATCTTGGAGGCTAAGCACCAGGTTAGGTTTAACAGACTAGAGCATGTAGCATTTAACAAATGGTATCTGGCACGTGGCGTCAGACTTTTAGCAATACTCAGCGTTTCTCGGACATCCCCCAGCCAAGGATTTCAGAGAGCTCCGCAAGTGGTCATTGACTCAAGAACACTGTGGGGCTGGCATGGTCACCTTAGGAAAACGGGATCCGCCAGAGCCAGACCAGGATTAGAAACCAGAACTTCAGGACAATGGTGTTCTAGCCACTAGACAGGCAGCACTGATCGGAGATGTACATTACCAGCATGTTTTCTTACCTAACTACCTGATCACAGCCCATCACGCCATCCTGCACTGCTTGCCTGGCACCCCCCGCTTCCCGCACCCCAAGCTCACTTACTTGGGGGTGTGTGCCTCATCCACTCGGTGGCCCAGCTGGAACTCATGAGATTTGCTCCGGTGCAGGGCCGTGAATCCGGGGATGAGGTGAATCAGTTTCCGGGATGATGGGGGAGGAGTCCCTGGTGGTTTCAGCTTGTTTCTCCGCCTCACTGGCGGCGTGCCTGGAGGAGTCATCGTGGTGACTATGTTAGGGGTCCGTGGAGGTGTGTGAACAGCATGCCGCTGCCGGGGGGATGGTGGCAAAGAGCGATGTCCAGATTCTACCGGGGGGCAAAGCCCTGGGTGGCCCTCCACGGTCAGCCTGTCCACGTGGGTGTACATCGGTCCATGGGCTGAACCCGGGTGACAGTAGTGTTGGATGCATTTGGACTGCACTTTGGGGCTCTGGGAAAGGTGCGTTCTAATCCACTGCATGGATTCTGGTTGGCACACGGGGTTGTTTTCCTTCCCTGTTTCTGTCGTTGGCCACTGGATGGTCCAGTCTTGCTTGGAAAGGCTGCCTCCTGTGATAACAAGCAAACATGTCATAATTAAGTGAAATGTAGCCGATACAAAACCCCCTTTCTAAATATGGGCCAGGTTTCTAGGATGTCCCACGTAGGAGTTAGTCACTGTTTCCAACAGCCTAACAGGGCCATGTCCCAACTGACTCACCAGCCTGCCACTTGCCTGCCTCCCAGCTGCTTCCTACCAAAGCATTTTGATTGGCCAATCCCCAGTGGCCAATGACAGAGTCAGGAAACAAGCTCCTTTTTGGGAACTAGTTGAGCCTGAGCATTTCCAGGGCTTGGTGCAAGGGCTTCATGCAAGTATGTACCAGAGGGATAATCTTCCTTGTATCCCTTCAGAGACAAGGTGAGAACCTACGAATGGTGAAAATGTAGAGGCAGGCTCCAAGTAGGAAGCATCCTATATCCAGACTGCTACGTGAATGAATTACTGCTACTCTCATTTCAGAAAACACTTTTCTTTTCAGAGAGCACATTTCTTCTCAACAGACCTTAGACTACCTCACCATACACACGGGAAACACTTTGACACTGAAATACAGCCAACTCAAGGCTGGGAAGCCTAGAACAACTAAAACAGCACAACAGAGGACCCAACTTTATCCAGAAGCCTGAGACTAAATGTCCCTAAAGAATGACCGGTCTCCCCATTGCGTCTGTCCCAAATTCAGGTGCTTTGATGGAGACTGTGGACTGACACTCTAGTCTAGGTGAAAACAAAGGCCCTACATCCCAATAAAATACAGTTTGTGGAACAGTATATGACAAATTTAGCACTGAAATTGAAAAAGAAAATGTTTGATTACCCCAGTGCAAAATAGAACGGTTTTTCCACTTTAAAACCTGTAAAGCTGTGAGGCCATGTGCACTTGATGAGTGACTGAGAGCCCGTAATAGCAGTGATGTCATTTAACCCCCTTTTAAAGAACATGAATCTCTCTTAACAGGAATTGCACTTCCACAGATACAGCTCAGGATGCCGAGGTGACAAATATCTGTCGACACTCCATCTTCCACAATCAGATACCCTGTGTGAGCAAGCCTCGCACCAGAGGAAGGTGACTTGGTGTTCCAGGCAGGAAAAGGGACAAATAAAATCTCCTTACACTTTATGTGCATTTTGGAAATGCTTATACCAATGGTTCTCAACATTTCTAGACTCTATAAACCCCATGGAAAATGCAAGCTCTTCATTTTCACTTGTTTTTTGACTATAGAAAAACAACAGATCCAGTTTTCTGTTGCAAAGAACTCAGAAAGACCACAACAGATCAAAATGTTTTTAACACTATGGATTCCTATTGGAAATTTCTGGGTTTATCTTGTGAATCATGTCTGTACATGTAACAGTGCTAACACTGCATGGCATCCTACTGCACCCCTGAAAGGATCTCAAGGCAGCCAGGGTGCCAGAGCACGCTGGTTGAGAATGATTGACTTAGAGGCCTCAACCAGGATGTAGTCTTCATTAAGCTGTGTGGCATACAACTACCAAGTGCCCTGCCTCAGAGAGTTTACAATCCATACAAAGAGCATATTTTCCCCACCTGTCAAAGGGGATCAGATGCAGAGAGAAATTAAATAACTCACCAAAGGTCAAATACTGAGCCTGTAGCAGAACTAGAAACCAAGCCCCAAGCTCCTAGGTCCAAACTTAACGCCTTCAAGGTATAAATCGTTTTTCAGAAAGCAAAAAACTCAGCAGAACAGCCGCAGAGATTTGCAGGGAGGATTGAAAAGATGGCTCCATTCAAAGGCACACAATAGCAGCACTTTTGCTTGCTCACAAAGCATTTGCTTTTTCTAAGCCATACTTGGCAGATGAGATTTTTTTCTTCTGTCTTGCCTAGCACCTCCTTCATCTCTTCCTCCTCTGCTTCTGTCCCACACCCAGCCCATCCTTCCTCCCCCTGCCACTTTGTTCGCTCCCAGCTCTGACCATGGCCAAATGAATTCCACCTTTCTGAAGAGCTACCTGGGCCCTGAGGAGATTATTACCTCCAATTGTCTGACAGGAGCCAACACCACTCCCTCTTCCCACCTGCCCAATTCTCACCTTGATAAACCTTCCCTGCAATCTGATGAGGGAGCGGGAAATAGCAAGCCGTACATAATTACTGAAACTGCCAACTGGTATAGCTATGCATAAATGCCTGTCTGCCATGACTCTTCAAAAGTACTTAAAGGATGGACTAGATTACAGTTCTCTTCACCCAACTCTTTTGATCCTTGCCTCTAATAAAACCTGAATAAAAATGTAATCTTTTACTTTAAGAAAAGGGAGACTTCCCCCCCCCTTTCAGTTATTAATTGCCAGCCCTGTTATCTATTCATCCCTTTCATAGGAATCATTTTACTTCAAGCTCTTGAGAAGAAAAATAAAAGCAGCAGCAGGTTTTAGAAATGAAAGGTGTAGGATTTGATTAAAAAGAGCCTCAGGGAGAGAGGAGGGAGGTTCTTTTGAACTGTTCTATTGAGTTGGGGAAAAAAAGTTCTTATCAAAGGGAGAGATGGGGTTTCACAGTTTCATAGTTGGTCGGGTTGGAAGGGACCTGAGCAGATCATCAAGTCCAACCCCCTGCCATAGCAGAAAAGAGTACTGGGGTCAAATGACGCTGGCAAGGTGTTCATCTAACCTCCTCTTAAAGACCTCCAGGGTAGGAGCCAGCACCACTTCACTTGGAAGTTGCTTCCAGATCCTAGCCGCCCTGACAGTGAAGTAGCGCCTCCAGATGTCTAGTCTGAATCTGCCCTCTGCCAGTTTGTGACTTATTTCTAGTCACTCCCGGGAGTGCTCAGGGGAACAGGGACTCCCTCAATGCCTGCTGGTCTGCCCTGACTAGTTTGTAACAGGCCACTAGATCCCCCCTCAGCCTTCTCTTGTGGAGGCTGAACAGGTTCAGGTCCCATAGCCTCTGCCCGTAGGGCCTGCCCCACATCCCTCCTGAAGTGCATCGCCAAGAACCGGACACAGTACTCCATCTGTGGCCTGCCCAATGTTGCATAGAGGGGGAGGATCACCTCCTTGGACCTGCTTGAGATGCCTCTGTGGATGCATGACAAGGTGTGGTTGGCTTTCCTGACTGCATCCCCCCACTGTTGGCCCATGTTCATTTTGGCATCAATAATGACTCCTAGCTCCTTTTCTGCCTCTGCACTGACAAGAAGGGAGTTCCCCAGCCTGTAGGTATGCTGCTGGTTCTTCCTCCCCAGGTGCAGCACCTTGCACTTGTCGGCGCTGAAACCCATCCTGTTCTCATCTGCCCGCCCCATAACCTGTCTAGGTCCAATTGCAGGTTTAGGAAAGTCTGTCCTCAGATGAAAATATAGTGGGCCAGTGGAAAAGATGACTTTGAGGGCCTGATGTGAAGAGCAAAAGCTGGTGAGTGCTGCTCTACAGTCCATTTTCTGTCTTTTATTAGTATTGGTGTGAGGAGCTTGCCAACAGTTTAGTGGTTTCATAAGAAGAAGCATGCCTAATAAAAAAAAAAAGAAAGAAAGAAAAGAAAATCACATTTTAATTAACCTACCCTATAGTAGGGCTGTGCAAAACGGCACTGTTCCATTCTAGCTTCAGTTTCGAGGTCTGGACGGAACAATGTTTTGTATCAAATTTAATTCTGAGTCGAAACAGTGGGGCTGTTTTGACACTGTTTCGCCTGACCATTGGGCTGGGGAGGGAAACTCAGCCCAGCTGGGTTGATTTCCCATGCCCCGTACTAGATTGCTCCAGGGCCAGGGAGTCAGCCCAGGTGGGCTGACTTCCCGCACCCCGCACAATCTAGTGTGGGGAATGGGGAGTCAACCCAGCTCAGCTGACTCCCCGCCCCTGGCCCAATCTAGCCAGCTGGGCTGACTTCCTGCCCCTGGTACGATCTATCATGGGGGATGGCAAGTCGGCCCAGCTGGGCTAACTTCCTGCCCCTGACATGATCTAGGCTGACTCCCTGCCCCCGGGCCCAATCTAGCACCAAGAATGGGAAGTCAGCCCAGCTGGACTGACTGCCCATCCCCAGTGCTATAGTTGAAATGTTTTGACTTACAAAACATTTTAACTAGCCTCATTTTGTTTCAAAGTTGTTTTGACGCCCTTTGTTTCATTTCGATTTTGATGTTTTGACCTCCAAATGAGTCAAAACAGTGTCAAAACAGCCAGCGAAATTTCACACAGCCCTACCCTATAACACCTGGTTTGGAACATGAGGCGATTCTTTTCCTGAAGCTGTTGGACATGAGCAGAACCTCCTCATACTCTCTGGCTCCTGGAATAACTAATGCTAAAAAGTGACCAACCACCCCAAAATTACTGGGACAATCCTGAATTTTGGGATACCCCAGTGCAGCTAAGGACTTACTTCATGAGACTTTCAGCTTGAATTTGGAAAAACAGGCCTCAGAGCAATACCAGGCAGTGTCCTACCAGATGTAATGAGGAAAAAAGGACAACATTGCCTGGTGCTGCCCGAACAGCTTCTGGCTCAGGATACCTCAGGAGAGCTAATTTGCCTGGGCACAGCACTGCATGAACACAGCCACGCTAATTAGCTGTGCTGACAGCAGAGCAAGTCAGACCTCTCCACCACAGCACATCATTGAGGTGTCTACATTAACCAGAAGTGGAAGTAATGTGAACTGCTTATACTAGACAGTGTCAGGGGACTGTGGAGCAACTAGGACTGTGTTCTGGATTTCACCCCCCAAAGATGTGCTGTTTTAACTAATACAGCTTTTGCCGCCAGAGAGAATTTGTCCAAGTACCAGCCGAGCCCTGCAGGGATAGAAAGAACCGCTGATGCTCTCATATGAATGCCACAGATGCACAGGACATGCCATGCCTCTACCCTTTATATGCTTTCCAGAACTGATTCCTTCCCATTGCTAAGCTGTGGGCCCCTCATTATCAAGGTGAAGCTGGATAGCTCCACTACTCGGACACCAATTCCTCAGTACCTTGGGTTTCTCACTGTGGCTCTATTAGCAGGTCCAAAAATGCTTGACTCACCCTTCCAGGAGCTACAGAACCAGAAGAGGTCTGCAGTGACACAGGGCAGGATTTTAAAAAGCAGTATTTATTAGGCAACTGGAGCACAGCTTTTAGACTCCTGAGGTGAGAAAAAGACCCTATGCAGATGCGCATGCTAGCGATATGGTCTGCTGGTCTTACCCAGACAGCAACATTAGGCAGCAGCATTCATTCAGCTCACATCCCAGGTTTTTGTCTCAAGCTCATCATACTGTTCTCACATGTTCTGTCCATCTTGGCCAACAGATTTTAGAAAGTAAA
The DNA here is from genome assembly GCA_030014935.1 of Caiman crocodilus. Lineage (NCBI taxonomy): Eukaryota > Metazoa > Chordata > Crocodylia > Alligatoridae > Caiman > Caiman crocodilus. The sequence goes on along the minus strand of JAGPOW010002138.1, from coordinate 224,347 downwards.
GGTCAAGTGGCTGGTCTTCTATTGTAGCCCTAAGATAACTCCAGTCATAACCTGGCAGCATTTACCCGCACTCTACAATGGCACCAAGGATGTACCCAGTTACTTCATTGCTTTCTCTCAGACCCAGAAAACGGTCTGCTAAACCTTTCAGCAGGTAACAGTGCAAAAGTAAGTGGGGAAATACAGCTGCACATATTTAATAAAAATATAGAAATTCCTCCCATTCCCCACAACTACTGATAAAACCAACAAGATTAATAATCTTAAAGCACTGCTATTGTCTAGTTTCTATTCCACTCTTGTAGCTGTTGTGGTCACTCTCTCAAACTAGTCTGCAGCTAAAGAAGTCTGTATGGACAACTGGCTCCTTCATGGCAGCTGGAGACGGATTCTTTATGCAAACATCCCACCTCCACCTCCTCCAAATGTTCAAGGGCTACCACTGTACCATCATGGAAATGAGTCTATAGAAAGAAAATAGATCCACCACATCACAACTTTGGATTGGGCTCAGATTCCCAGGGCTATTTCTGAAGCAGTAAAGAGGCATAAGGAAAAGAGCAGAAACCTAAACAAGAGCCAAACTATTCCTCAAATATTTTAGGTGACAAATTACTGGCTTAATACATACCAATATGATGGGAATGAATATGCTCAGGCTTACAAAACCATGCCTCGACAGGGAAATTCTCAATCCTCTGACCATCAGCCATGCAGATATGTCTGATACAACAGGAAAATGTCCAAATGAGAGAGACACCAGATACACAGCACCAAGATCTCTGCACAGACCAGGGTGGGACTGTTTGCTGAGCAGTAACTGATGGCCAACACTGGAGAGGAATCAAAGGCAAAGAGGGAAAGGAAACAGCTTGGTTAAATGAAGGGAGAGAAAAAACAAATGAAGAAGAGAATATATGATAATAAAGAAACAAAGGTCAGGGTGCCTCAGGGGATGAAACTAGTACCCACACTGCAGTCTAGCTCAGCTGTACTTCACAGATATTGCTCACCAGCTGAGTTAAAGGGACCAGACTGTCAGCTACTAAAAGTGGACATTTCTTTATTGACTTCATAAAAGTCAGCTGAGGACCTGGTCCTCAGATTCTGGTTGTCAGTAAGAGACTCCAAGACAATATAAAGTACAGGAGAATTTGAAATCCAGCCCAGCCGTCTCAGACAGGGTTTTTACTGCTAACTCTTCTCAAGGGCTTTATCTAGTCTAATTTTACATGTCTGGAGCACTGGGCTTCCACCACTTCCCTTGGGAAACTATTACTAACTTAATGCAGCAGATTAGCTGCTCGGATTCTCCAGTGATGACCTTGGCATTAGATTAGATTCAGTTCTTGAATGTGTTTTCTCCTGGAGTAGCAAATCTCTAAGGAACAAATCTAAGGTGTCAAAGTGTGGGCTGCACTGCAGCTCTCAGTGAGGACAGTAGGGGAAGACCCCAGCTCCATCTCTCCAGGCTGTATAGGAGGTAGAACCAACACCACTGACATTTCAGAGCAGCAACAGCCCACGCCAGCCATTTCATTACAGTCCACTGGCCCCTTCTTCCCACGACCCAGCACTCTTCCTCCAGCAGAATCCCCTCATATATTCAGGGGGGGGAAAAAAACCTGGCAAAATTCACAGTACGTGGTAGACAGAGACACAGTGGTGGGCTCCCAGAAGGCCCCTTTGCCACAGTGGAACCACGTGCACTGCACATTCAAGTGCCCTGGACACCATAGGACTGGCGCAAGGATCTAGTTGTAAGGAACACCCGATCTTGAAGAAGAATGGATATGGAGAATGGGGGCCTTAGATACTTAAAAATCAGCTTCTCCTTGCTGAACACTTCTGTAGCCCAGCTGAGGCAGGGGAAAGGGCCAACAGTCAGCAGCAGCACATTTTCCATTTTCAGCCAACTATTTTAAGCCTCAGCTGCAAACAAAAGCAGTAGTGAGATTTAGCCAGGCTGGTATAGTGAAAACAAAACAACCCAACCCTGACATGGCTTCATTTACACCAGAACAATGACACTGGCATTACTTGTCCTGCTCACAGAGAAACAACAAGCTAAATCAGTTATTTTTTTTACTGGTGGCACTGTGTGCATAGCATGGAGAAGAATTACACCCATATAATTGTGTTAACCAAGAACATTAATTCACTCTGTCAGATTAACTACATCTGATAAAGCAGGCCATCATCTACAAAAGCTTATGGCTCTGAGTTAGTCTTTAAGGTGCCACCCTGCCCTGCTTTATATTAGCTAAAACATATATCCACACCTGGACAGCTATACTGGTAAAAATCTAGGCACTGACCAGGCCAGAAGGATTTAAACACATGAATTACTGAAGCCTCAAAATACTTTTGGGGGGGCCAAGTAGTATCATCAAGCCCATTAGAGATAGGGACATTAATTGCAACCTGCAGCCCTTATACCCTCCTCTCCTGCCCTTTGGAGGAACCACAAAGATCTGGAAGAAAGTTCACAGAGAGCTTGGGAGTCGTGGCTGTCAAGTCTCTGATCAAAGCACTCCAGAGGCCACATTCTCGTTTGCGAGGTGCTGGCCCACTGAACACCAATGAATGGTGGTTGAGGGGCAATTGGGGGAGAGGTGCAGGGAGCTGTTTTCATAACTAACTCCAGTCACCTCCACACTACTAAAACTTCATGTTGTTTTCTTCTATTTAGAGCAGTCATGCTTAACTTTTTCCTTGCAAGGGCCAACTGAATGGCTTGGGCCCAGTCTGAGGGCTTGATCAAATCCCCCGAGCCAGGATTGGGCTTTGTACTACCTCCCTCAGCCCTGCATTGTGCCCAGGACTGGACTTGTGTCCCCAGATGGGACCTCAGGCCACTTCTGCACATGGATCCAGTGTGCTGTCTCCCAGGGCTCCCCACAAGTCAAAAAGTTTGGCAGCAGGGGAGTGACAATAGCTGCTCCTCCTCCCTGACTGCCAAATTTTCAGGCCCCTGGGCCAGACAACATGACTCCAGGGCCTAGATCTGACCCAAGGCTGGGGGTTTAGCACCCTGTCTTTAAAACATTATGTTAAAAGAAAATTAAGTTTTCAGGTCTCAGAAGGTTCCAAATTTCCAGCATTCCAGCTAGAGTTGCACACGCATACTTCATTTTGGCCCTTGGGTGAAATACACCTTTGTAAAAAGGAGCACCAAGGAACCAAGCCAGTCTCCTTCACATCCTACTGTGAGGACATCAGCCATAACAAGTGGCATACTGGCCTTTAACTGGCAAAAAAAGGCCCTGCTGGTCCAGCCCAAAGGCTCTTTGTAGTTATAGCAGGGGCAGGCAATTATTTTGGGTGGAGGGCTGCTTGCTGAGTTTTGGCAAGCCATTGAGGGCCACATGACAGGCAGCCAGGGGCAGATATATATTAATTTTCTAAATTTTTTAGGAGCCCCGTGGGCCACACAGAATGGCCTGGTGAGCCGCACCCCACCCACAGGCCACATTTTGCCCACTCCTGAGTTATAATGTAAAACTGGAGTGCACTGACATGAACACATGCTTTCCACACATGCCTACCACTTTAACAAATCAAAATCTGGCCTTCACTATAGAGAACGGATGGTGTGATGTGAAACAGGCACTCAATTAACAGCCAGGATAAAAAAAAACTTATCAGAGAGATACATATTTTAAAAATAAGTGGATTTTAAATAATTAATTAATTTTCAATGAGAAGATTAATCATCATTAATCACAATTAATCATTCTGTTCACAGCTGGTAAGTCACAGCTGTACTGTGTGCACCCTGCCTCTTTTCTTAGTTCTAGCAAGTTTTCTAACCCTTAAGTATCAGACCCGTGGATTGAGCTCCTCTCTTCCATGCTACATGCTCCCAGACTGAAACAGCTATCACCAAGCAGAGCATGCTGCATTACAGCTACGTTCAATGCACAGGTTAGCTGAAAAGGAAGCAAGACAGGGCAGGAACTCAGGAGTGGGAAGCAGAAGGAAGTTGCACAGAGAAGTTGCTTATTCATTGGCCTTTCTGCAGACATAAATGTGAAGCGTAACAGCAGCAGTCTTTTAGAGGCACAGGGATTTGAATGGCAGAAGACTGCAGCCAGTATATGTAAATCCCTGTGTTACTGCTGGCCATTAACATCCCTTAGCTGATCATCAGATCCCAGGGATTTACATGTTGTAAAATAACCAAGAAAAGCATACCCATACTATACAAATTGGAACACCCTCTATATTAGTCATTAAGAGTACAGGTATTTGTATAACTGTAAAAGTATCATACAGGTGACACACTACTACAGGTCCATAGTAGTGCGTCACACCTCGCAGCCTCCCCTCCCAACCGCAATTCCTTTCTTGTATTATTATAATAATAATAATAATAATAAACTACGAATGATGAATACTACTTACTAGACATTGCAATAACAGGGAAGTTACTCAGTGAGACCCCAGTGAGTGGGTAAGTACAAGACACCACCAAGCCAAAACTCCAATCTTCCATTGCCCAAAACAACACAAAGGTTTTGCACTACTCCAGCTCCTCCAGAGCATCTCAGTTCACTTGCTCTGATGTCCCAGCTGCTATGTTTTCTTCCCTCATTTTCTATATACATTTAGCTGCTATTTATTTTGCTAGTTGACGATGTCATAACGTGACTGGTATACTCCCTAGCAAAAATAACTGGTTGTTGCAGCGGTGGGTGCGTCATACCTAAAAATAACATGGTGATACTTGAGGAATGTATTTTAAACACACAGTTAATTATACCAAACATGCACATGGGTTCTTACTTTCATCAGTTAATAGGGAATGCATTTTAGAGCAGAAAAAAAAACAAAAAAAACTTGTTTTCCCAAATTGCATTAAGTTGAAGACAATTTGTTCTGTTAGCGCGCTCTCTTAGTACTTCTACTCCAAGGAAGGGGCATTTGCTGAAGAAAAGTGAAGAGGGAAATATGGATGGTTAAGCACTGGAACAGGCTACCTAGACAAGTTATGGTATCTCCAGCCCTGGGAATTTTCAAGAGCAGGTTAGACAGACACTTGACTAGGCTGGTTTAGTCAGGGGTGCCTTGAGCAGAGGGCTATACTAGGGCCCTCATGAGGTCCCTTCCAGTCTTAGTTTCCTATAATCCTATGAAATATATGAAGAATATTAGTATAACATGAGCTCCAGAGTCTGCAGTCAGTTCTTTGTGAACAGCCCAGCCTGCACAGTGACATACAGAAAGTAGTGATGGTACCCATCCAATAAACTCCACTTTTCATTTCTTTATCCACTCCCTGCCTGCAAAGCCAACTGTGCAGGGATTCTGACACTCTCAATGTATGAGTAGCTCCAAGGCACTTTGTCTTTAAAAAAAAAAGACAAATATTTCCTCCCCACGTCTCAAGTAACACCAGCAGAAAGTCCAGGACTAGGTACTATCCAGGACCATCCAGTCCTACATCAGTGACAGGTTAATGCTCTGAAATTTGAGGACCCTTCAAAACTAAAGCAAGATCTTTGAAGGAGACCTTAATTTTCCAAAGGAAGAAATGTTTGCTTCTGGTGCTGGAAAATCCTAAAAGATTGGAAGATTCATTCTGAATTATTTTAAGATGTTTCATTTTCTTCTCCTTCAACATCCTTTAAAGCTGGACTCATGGTAACTAAGGCAACTTAGCTTTTCAGTCAGACAGAGATGAAAACATCAGCAATTGTTTTTAGATGTATAAAATATTCCATTTTTCTTTTTTTGTGTTACATGGAAAATACAATATTAAGAACCAGCATGGTGTGTATGGTATTCCAGAAATGTCATAGGTGTCATTGTAGGAATGCACCAACCTCAAGCTAATATACTTTTAGACCTTGCCCTCGCCTGTTCATTCATCCTTCATCAATCCATCCACTCATCCCACCATCATTACATTCAGTCAAACACTTCATATTTCCATAAACCCCACCTAGAATGGAACAAAATACTTGAATGTGTTTTCAAGAGGACAAATTGCAGAAAGCAGTAATGCTATTATTAAATAACGTAACAGGATAGACCTCAACTATATTCTGCACTGCCTTTCACTGCATGTTATCATTTTGCACTAGCAAGTATAAAATACAACAAAATCAAAAAAGATTGCTGGCTTTGTTTTTTTTTTTTTTCTTTTAACACATTCATTGTCCAGTCAAAAGCAACAAGACCAAGGTATGAAGCAGGAGAGAAGCAAACTTGTGAATAGTGTTGGTTACCAGACCAAAGGAAAAATATCCATCACTACCTGTCTTGGAAAAGGGGCACTGTAAACTCCTCCAACCTGCCATGTGATCTGAAGAATTTCGGAAAAGGGAAAAGGTCATCAGATTAATTCTTTTCAGAAAATGGGAGGCTTCAATGCAATCCAGCAGAAGTTCACAATGTCATGAAGAAGGTTCACAAAGTCAACAGAAGCACTTTGTAGATAAGAGGGTTAAGAGCTAGTGGATGCACTCATTGAATAAGGCAACTCAGAATGAATAAGGAACTCCAGCAGACTTGTTTCATGCAAATAAGAAAGGCAAGACTTAAGTTGCCAGGTAAGCCACATCTCTAAAATAGCTTGAGTTCTCAACAGAGAGGGACAGATTTGGGAGTCATAATGAAAAGAAAAAAAAATCAGGAAGAGGGGAATATAATGACCTCCCTCTTGACCAACTTACATATTTCAAAGACTGAACATGTCAACGTAAGGTTATCAAAACTCACATATAATCCTACATCTTCAAAGTGAAAAACCAGGCACAATTCTGGTTTGCCCATAACTTTAAGATATCAGATGCAAAGAGAAAAAGATGCAGGTCACTATAAAAGATAATTTAAATTATGTCACTTGATTTTAGATAATTGGAGACCAAACTGTAACTGGTAACAGAAAAAGCCATGAGACTTAACATGAAAGTGGTATGTTGAAATTGTCACAGAAATTCCCCTTTTGTCTACAAAAATCAAAATTCAGAAATTTTCAAACCACCTATAGTCAAGAATGACCTGACCTCTTCCCTAGATTTGCATATTCTCCAGCAATGGTAACAATAACATCCAACTGTTAGAAAGGTATTGCACTCTGCTCCTGCTCATGTGAGATAAAAATCCCCACATACACAGCGATGTGAGGGTCTAGGCAGCATTTAATTCCAATTTAAGTCATATTTCAAGGACTAAAACCAACACTGTGAACACACATTCTTAATCTTACACACAAATATTATCCTGTTGAACCACTGAAGCTATTTAGGTGCAGAAGTTTGTAGGGCTGATGATTTAAAAGCAAGCAAGACTTTACCTTGTTCCTGTGCAGGCAAGTGAATTTTAACTGATTAACATGACACACATGATAAAAAAAAAAAATCAAGTCCAATTCCCCTAATTCTGTGTGTGCCAAAGCTGCAGCCCCAGAAACTGTCACAAGCAGCAAGGGGGAGTTCCCAATTTTATACAGAGAATCATAGGAGTTAGAGTCACAAGACAATGGGCCAAAAGGAGGGAAAAGGTAAATGGTAAAGAAACATCAACACTGCAGTAACATATACTCAGCACCTTAATTTCCCTTCCAACCTTTGGAGTTGTCCCCAAACAAGCCTTTAGCCCCTAGAGCACTGAAACAGCAGTCGGCAGCTGCCCCCAAGTCTGAGACCAGCTCTTTCAGGCCACAGTCCTAGCTAACCGAGACACTGAGATCACCTCCACTGTCCACTCCCTTGCATAGGGCCGACCAGGTTTCAGGGGCATGCTTTCTTCCCTTCCACTTACTCCAGCCTCAAACTTGGGGGTTTCTGGGAGTTGTAGTCAAAATTAAAAGTCAACACAACTCTGCAGACTGCCCTCCTGGTTCCTCCTGCTGTTACATAACTGATATTCACACTGCATATGGAATCAGTTGAGCTTATTCCCAATTTATCCTTGGATAAAATATGAAGATAAGGCTCTATGTTACATGATTTTGGATCCCTCTACACGTGCAGGTAAAGGCACAAAAGGATCTAATTTAGGGGTGGGCAATTATTTGGGCCTGAGGACCACATAGAGAGTTTTGGTAAGTTTTAATGTGCCGGGTCAATACCCCACCTGCCTCCCACAGCAACTCGACTTTCCCTATGCGGGATGGGAAGGTGGTGCTCGGGAGCAGGACAAGTGGGCAAGGCCTGGATCACAGGGAAGGGTCCTAGGGTGGTGACAGTGCAGGGGCAGGGCCCAAGGCAGAGCATACCCCTGCCCTGTGGGGGGTCTGTGGGATATGTGGGGAGGGGCATGGGAGGAGGGGCACATGCATGCCCAAGGTGTGTGGGTGGGTTACCCTGGGTGCTAGATCCTGGGAACTGGCCAAGGGTGAGGGGAGAGAGGGGACAAGGGGTGCATATAGCAGAGCTTACCTGGGCGGTGCAGTCCACAGCTGTCCCCTCAGCGCCCCTCGTGGTGCTGAACCCCACCCAAAACAGCACAGCACACACTGCACCTCAGCCCACACCTGCCAGCGTAGCCCTGGCCAGCGCACACAGCTTACTGCTGGGGCTGCTCTCAACGCAGCAGCAGCCGCCGCCTGGGTGCTGCTCAGCTGCCCTCACCTCCAGCTGTGGCTCCTCCTTCCCTTACTGCTGCAGGGCTCCAGGCAGAGAGGAAGCTTCTGCCTGGTGGATCCTGCCCCAGCCCACTGGGATCCAGTCAGTTGGCAGGCCAGATCTCGTCTATGGCCCGCATTTTGACCCCTGATCTAATGTGTGACCCACACAATCCCAGGCTCCCCTTACACTAGCAAGAACCAAGCCCCTGAGGCTTGGAGCTCTGTCCATTGAAGGGCTCCAAGCCACATGGGCAGCACTCCATGCACTCTGAGAGACACAGCAGCCACGACTTCCCAACCTTGGGGAGGTGCGAAACCCCTGGGGGTGGAAGATCAGAGCTGCTGCAATCTTGCGGCCCTGGGGGTGTGGAAAACCCCCAAGGCTGGAAGACTGCAGCAGCTGTGATCTCCCAGCCCTGGGATCTCACCCCAGGGGCTGAGAGATCACTAACATACCCTATGGCTGGCAAGACCTGGAGTTGCAGTATCCAGAGTTGGCAGCTGCTGGGACTGAGTCATGTTAGTTGCAGGACTCCCAGACCCAGCTGATTGGACTTCTTTTACATGTACAAATAAAAGCTTGATAGCAACCAGCTATGAAGCTAATACACATTTTCGTGGTCTAACTTTATAGCTGGTTGGAACTTTTTATGGTGTGTTAAGTACTTTGCACTGGTCCCAAGGTAACTGCACAATTGACCAGTTAATTGACCAATACATGCAACATGTAGAGGGGGGCCTTACTTATCCTTGCTATTAAATTCTCTGATTAGCAGAGATGGAAGTCATTAAAAAACTTCCAAGCATCACTGTGTTTTGCTATTCTCCCCTTCTTGAGGAATGAGCATGGCACGGCCACATTCCCTCTGCTTTCTGGAGTTCCGCTCAGTGCAGCAATGTTCATGTTGCAAACACTGCAGGGAAGTGTTTGAACAAAAGCAAAAAAGTCCCAACCCTATTTTCAAGGATAGTTCAAATAAATATATATATTTTTCTTACGTGTCTCCCTTGAAACATTCAGAGACTCTCTCCTGTTTAAACACAAAATCTAACTTTTGGTGTCAACTGCTTCCCTTGAAATATATAAAAATACCCCAACTAATGGGTCTGCATTTAAGCTCATCTCCAAAGTGTTCATTACATCCTCATCTAGATGTTTAGAGAGTCAATCATGTGCATAAATCCCAACCCATCATAATGAAGAGGTATTAGTCATTATGTAAGTGACAAATGGAGGCACATCCATCTCTCTGTTCTCCTCATCTGGAAATGTAATGGAATTTGGGCGGGGGACCTTCATTATATCAGAGCTGGTATATGTCTGATAATTGCATTGACAAGCTGGAATTGATGAATTGCCTGTGCAATCATTACAGCATGTTTCCCTTGTTTATATGCTGAATATTAATAACATTTTTAAAAGAGAAGATCTCCAGTATGCAGCAATATCAGCCAGAATTGCCCTCCTCCCCTACTGGCTAAACAATGAACAGTGTTAAGTAATAGCAAACCTCTGTCACGGTGATTTATTGGTTTGAGCAGAGAAATAGAGTGGGAGGAAATACAGCTTTCCATCCATTAATAAACCCACAGCATGAATAGGACAATGGGGCCATTTTCCAGCACAGTGAGCATGAAAAACCCTTTGCAGGAGCAAGGATGAGAGAGAAAACTTTGGAGGACGCCTCATCCAAGTTTGGTGCTGACAGGCATCCTCTCACCTCATGCCGCAGCTTCTGAGATAGCCATCACAAAGAGCAGCCTTTGAGGGCTTATCTACCAGCGAGCTGCTGACACACATCTTGAGGAAGTGGCAGCGTGGTGACACTGCTGACCTTTTATCTCTGACAGATCTTTGAAACCTCAGACCCTGCCATAGAGGAAGCAAGAATAGAGGCTCTCTCTTTCTCTTCACTTCATTGCCCCTCACAGTGACTTGGGAGGCTGCTCCTCCTTCTTTTAGTTTTTTTGTTCATTTTCCTCAAACACCCTTGCTCAGACGTTTAATTTGAAAAGGAACCTGCAGAATCTTCCTGCTTAAGAAAAAATCCTATCTGAGAAACAGAATACTTGCCCGCTCAGACAAAAATGCAGGTGGCAGCAGAATTCCATAGAAAAGCTATTTTCCTTTTTACATAAGGGTTTCTTTGGTTTCTATGAGTGTGTTCCCACACAGATAGCATGAATGTGAGGCTTGCCATTGACTTCATGGGGCACAAACTCAAACCTCACTGTAGAAGGGTGCATGAGGTGAAAGGCATCTAACTCCTGGCATGCTAGCCATATCAGAGGTCTCATCCTGCAGACCTTAGGCACAAAGCACATTAGTTTCTACAAGACTACTTGCAAGAGGAGGTATTGGCAGTTCAGGTACTGACTG